>JANLJB010030933.1:0-37735 GCA_026212285.1 Bursera cuneata | reverse complement strand
CTAAAGATAATTACACCTTCTAAATTTGTTTAATTTTGAGGCGATCGCTGATTAATTTAAAAAGATATAAGGTGGATATTAAAAAAAATCATAAAAGATGTCGGCGGGGAAAAGAATCAAAACCTTAAGGGTAGTCATGATATTAACCCCTTATATTAAATTAGCTTCACAATTTATTAATTTTATTTTATTAAAAAAAAAATCAAAACCAATTAAACTCACGAAATAACTCTATTAAAATATATATTTAACAAATCTTCCATGGAATTCTCAATAAACAAAAAAAGAATGAGAACTTATCATCATCTCGTATGGAGGGTGCGTGCTGCGGGGGACATTCACTTCTATATTTGAAGAGCCGTTATAATCTTCAATTCAATATTGGGCGTCTGGACACAGTCTGTAATTTCCAAGCTATCCAAGGATATATTAGTACTTTTAGAACAACAAGTAGTGCCGCTCGAGTTCGTTTTCATGCTTCTCGATCCTTTCCTCTGTAATTTCCTCTTCGTCTCGCGCTGAGAATAAGCACAGTACTCAAAACTTATCGTTTTATCTAGAGATAAAAAAAAAAAATTGCAAAAGGAAAGCTTCCGGAGAGAGAAACAAATACAGCAGAAAGAAAGAAAGAAAGAAAGCAATAAATGGAGGACACGACTGAGGGTAGACCAAAAGCTATGGCGGCCTCGTCTTCAGCGAATGCGAAGTCCGACAGAGAGCTCACAGCGAAGACCAGAGAAGAAGGCGAGCTCTCTTCATCAGATGACGACGTATTCTGCTTCATCACAAACCCTAATTAGTTGTTTCCGGTTTTTAATCTCATGTTCATTAAAGCAATTTTCTGATACGTACATTTTTTTTTTTTTGGTTTTAATAACGTACTTGTTGTTTGGTTGCTGAGAAAGCGGCGGAAATGAAAAGAAAATTGCTCGATCAATCTAATGTTTTCTATTGCGTTGCTTTCTTGAGAATGGAAGTCTTTTCTGGTTAGCTAAGTACTTGTTTTTCATTTTTCTTTTTTAAGATCTTCGACTTGGAATCGGAAATTTTTCTATATAGATGCGTGAAATTATACAAATTATGACAAGACTTCTTTTTAGATCAATTCAGTTTGAACTAGTCTTTCTTTTTATTATAATTTTTTTTGGTGGCTGAATTGATTGTGTATATTAGTAATTTTCAATGGTAATTTCAGTAAATTATGATATTATTTTTCGGTAGACTGAATTTGTGATATTAGTTTAAATAGTACTGGTTGGTTTTTAGTGTAATACTTAACAAAATTTTATTAAAATCGTTGTTTATTAGCATGGTTTTTCCTTGACGAATATTGTTGCAGAATATGTTGTTTAATACCTGAATGAGTTAGCAATTTCTGTCCCATAGGAAAACATTGTTAGCTCTGTTGCACAATCTAGAGGTACCGCTGCGCCTCCTGGAAGTAACATTTTCGCAACTGCAACAAACAAATCTGCACAGACGGGTAAGCCTCAGAATTCTTTTTTTTTTTTTTTAAAGAACTGTGTTGTTAGTCCATGGGACCGGTAACCTCAAGCCATAGCCCGTGGGAATTGGTGCCATTGGGAGCCAAATCTTAGACCTAATGCTTCTTAGGAACCAGAGTTAAGTGACTTTACCACTAATTAGTCACCTTGAGGTTCACAAGCCATCTAATGTGATAAGAATTTTATTCCATCTTATTATCAAATCCTTTTTCTTGGTGTCAAAGTTTTATGATCTTTTACTTTTAGAGTTTGTATTGTTAGTATACAGTTCCATTTTGACTCCTATTCACATTTTGAATTGCAAGGCTATGTACTGGGAGCTTGTTCCTGTCAATAATTTTTTGAAAGAATTTTGCAAGTTTATTGGATCTTTTATGTGCATTAAGTGATGCTTATACATTTTTCTTTTTAACTTATTGAAATGATAATAATTTAAATATCTCATCAGTGAAATTAACAATAACATGACGGTTCGTATTAAAGAACTAAATAGTTGCTCTCCAGATGAGCTGCGCCTTCTGCTGCTTCTATTTCCTTCTCTGACTCTTTACTACAAGAACTGGTCATATAGTCTTTCGCCTTGTTATGATGGGATTGGAATCAAACCCCTCTTGATCGTTGTGTACTTGTTTCTCAGTTTCATAGTGCTTTGACATAGTTATGCTTTATGTCATCTTGGAGATTAAGATATTGTATTTGTGCAAATCGCTGAATGCTTGTTCCTAAATATCCTCTGATGGATTTATATTAACTTTACAGCGAAGAATGTTTCTGGAAATAAACTTTCCAGCTCTGTTGATGTTCAGTCTCGAGCTTCCATTCAGCCAAACAATCGAAAGAATTTTGAGAAGAATCGAGTGACATTTAAACCTGGTAATCCTGGATGGTTTCCTACTTCAGGGTTGAACAATAACCTCGTTATAAGCTTCTCAGATGATGATAGTGGCAGTGATTCTGAAAATTACAGACAAGAGAACGCAGTTGAAAATAAATCCAACATGGCAAGGATGGATGGCAATGGACAATCACCTGCTTTATCAGTGGTAAAATCAAACAAATTACATCAAAATGCAAAAAATTTAAACAAAGTAATGTCCAAGAAATTAACTTCCAATCGCAAATTCATCTCATCAATGCCAAAAATTCATGGAGGAAACAATTCCAAGGGTGCTGTTCACCTGTCAGCTGAGCAAGGATCTCGAGCTAGAAATCTTATTGCACCAAAAAAAAATTTAGGAAGCCAAGAGCGTGGTTTTGACCATGGAGTGGGTTTGAATAACAGTAAGCTTCAGGACTTGAGGCAGCAGATAGCAATTCGGGAAAGTGAACTGAAGCTTAAGGCTGCCCAGCAAAATAAAGATTTGGCTGGAGTATCGAGTAGGGATTATAATGCTATGAATTTAAGCAATGAAGCTGCCAGGAATTATCAATCAACTTCTGCTGCCATTGGACAGTTGGAACGAAAAGAACCAGACAAGAAACGATTGAAAGTAAGTGGATCTTATTCTCACCAGCCAACTTCAGTTAGCCACCAAGAAACTCCTGCTGCAAAAACTATTATGCCAGTGAAAGAGCCAACATTGAAGAATGGTAGTCTGCATGAGAGAAAAAAGATAAGTGTCGGGAAAGACATTTCAGTAAGCAGAATAGAGTCAAGCATTGTTAAGTGGCACAAGCAAGATGAGAAACGTGTTGATGTTCTAGAAAATATAACTAGTGCGGTGAAAGATGGTAAACAGTGTTTATTTCTCTGTAATCTGAATCTTATACTATTAAACATATGAGATGCAATAACAATAGGATGGGCCTTTCTGCAGTTGCAGATATCAATTCTAGTGGCAATCAATCTGACAGGAACAGTAAGCGGATGGACCATGGTATTGTGGTAAAACAAACTGCACCAGTAGCAAATGTGATGTCCAGTTCTTTCCCAAAGAATTTAGTAAGTTAATGTTTTAGGAGTAAATTACTTATGTGGATGTATCTGATCTACTGTCCTGCCTGTTGAGATGTTGTTTTATCAATCTTTCCACTGAACTTGTCCTATTTTACTTATTTGCTACCTTTGGTTGGCCTTGCTTGTATGGTAGTTACAACTATGCTCAGCATTCTATTACATATGTGGTAGTAGAAATTTGGTGGTAAGGGTTGTGCGCATTTATCTTTTTGCTAGATGGTGACTGTGAAGCTTCATGAAATATTGAACTTCATTTTATTTTTGTATATTTTATATGTTCGGAGAGGACTATGGTCATGCACATGTATGAATAGACTTGGTTGTTGAACTATATTGTCTGCAAATAGATAAAATGTAACCATTTTCTGAAATTTGCTTCAGGTTTTGTTGATATTATGTATTTTTACAGGATAGAATGGAATTGAATCAGCCTAGTAATATTGGTAGACATTCGCCACCAAGATCTTTCCCAAACAAAGCAACAACTGGAGAACAGAATGCAATGAAAAGCAGTGACTATCATAAAGCCGTATCTGGTGATAAGATAGTTGATCCCTCATTCCATAACATACGTCAGGTATATTACCACGAGTTAGATTGCTGATTGGAAGTCTACCATGTGTGCTGTAGATTTTTCAATTGTTTTGTGTTTTAGTTCTAATTGCACTGAAATTTTATTCCAGGTGAATAATACAAGCTTATGGAACTCTGGGGGTGATGTAAATGTCTCAGGACATGGCAGTATGGACATGCAATCAATACTTGACATGGAGGAATTGTTGGACAAGGAGCTTGAGGAAGCACAAGAGCACAGGCGCAGATGTGAAATTGAAGAAAGAAATGCTCTTAAAGCTTATCATAAAGCCCAGAGGGCTTTGATTGAGGCTAATGTGAAATGTACTAAACTTTATCATCAGAGAGAATTTTGTTCAGCTCGCTTTCGTTCTTTTATATTGGATGAATCCAACTTACTATTGTCCTCCAGGCTCCATGAATCTGTTGGGAATGGATTGGATTTGTCAAATCACATAACTGAAAATATGGATTCAATTCCGACATCAAGCCATCAGATGCAGCCTGCCTGTGATGGTTTTAATCAACAAAGTTATGACTCAAATATCCAATGTCTCACTGGTGGTCCCCTCAATGTGTCTTATCAGCATACAAACGGACAAAATTTGGGGTCTGAACCTTGCAGTGAACCTGATGCTAGTACATCAGCGCCATTGCCTCGTAAGAGCAAGAATCTTGTTCATGGATTAAGCTCTCCATCTAATGAATTAACTGTTTCAGCTGATGAAAATGAAGAGACATTCCCATTGGAACATGAATCTGGTCAACACAACGTCGAAGATCATCAAAAGGAGCAAACCTCTGAAGGAGAGCAAAATAATGATGTCAACAATAAATTATCTATTGATGGCTCCAAGGATTTGCTTCTTGAAGCAACATTGAGGACTGAACTGTTTGCACGACTAGGAATGAGAACTTCAAAGAATGGTGATTCATGTTATGATGTGGATCGTTCGGTTGAACGAGGTCCTGACAATGACATTGGAAGTGACAAAATGCAGACTAGTAATGGCAGTGTTCCATCCTCAGGAACAGGACAGAGCCAGCACGATGATAGTGCAGGTAATTCGTTTTAACAGAACATTGTTTCTAGTAGGCATTTGGTACATCCCTATTATTGTTGTCACCCTTTTTTCTTAATAAGATTCAAAAGGTTATAGAAACTGGATTCTATTACTATAATTATTTCTTATGGTTATGGTTGTTTTTCTTTTTACAGTAATGCTATGTATATAAAGCCTTGTATACAAAGTGATGTGATATCAAGTGAGTGGTAAAATAAATAAATTAACATTTATTGTTTTGACTTTTTTGAATTCACCTTACCACTCACTTGATGCCACATCCTTTTGTATACATAATATTACTCTTCTTTTTTATTAAAAATATGAGATTTACTACCTATTTACTTTTCTTATTAGTATTTATTAATTTTCATGTTCAGATCTAGGCACTGATAAGCCAGAAAGAAGTATGCATGAGACTTCTGTCCAGAGTGATGATCAGTGCCATGCTGAAAGGAGTTCTTTGAAATTTCAGTCTACCACTGATTCTAAGGAAAATGAATTAAGTTTGATAGCTCACCATTCAACAACATCTGCATTATTTTCTCCTCCATTGGTTTTGAGGAGTGTGTTTGGTCATCTTAAAGTTGGATCATCAGTTGGTTTATCAACATCAACTTTGACTGGAAATCAACAGAACTACACACATAACTTTTACATTGGAGAAGGTGTTTTTGTCAACTCTAACGAAATCCACGATTGGTCTTCGATATCAAGCCTAAAGCAAGAGGCTCATAGGGGTTACTTTGGAAGTGAAACTGGCTCTTATTCCTGCAATTTTGCAGTTGACCCATTCTGGCCACTCTGTATGTATGAGCTTCGAGGAAAATGCAACAATGATGAATGTCCTTGGCAGCATGTTAAGGATTTCTCTAATGGAAATATGAATCAGCATCATGGTGATTCTGAGAGTACTGGTACGATTATTCCAATGAATATTTCTGTTAGCTTTCACTTTTGCTTACAATCTTAGGCCATTGCTTCTGCAGATTGTCAGGTTCGATTAACAACACATCGACAAGATTGTAATGGTGCTTCCAAGTGTCATTTGACTCCACCAATTTATATAGTTGGCTTAGATATTCTGAAAGCTGATTCACACTCATATGAGTCTGTTGTAGCTAGGAGACATGGACAATGCTGGAGGAAGTGCTTCAGTATTTCCCTAGCTTTATCAAGTATGTTTCAGAAGGAATTACCTGTGGAATTCTTGCATACCAGTGATGGTCGTATTGAGGTGCATGAGGGTTGGAATAGACAGTCATCCTATTTTCAGAGTAGAGATGGCGTAATGGTTTGTTTATAATGTTCTAACTATTTTTTGTTTATGCACTATTATTTTGGTATTACATCCATCTGCCATATGCATTTAAATCAGTTCTCGATGGTAACAAAAAATTTCTTTGAAGAATATGTGATGATGTTTGTATTCATCTATTCTTAGACTCTTGTCTTACGGCACAGATGAGTAGCTGCTTTCTTTAGTTGTTTGGTTCACACTCTCATTTACTGTTTCCTTCTTGCATGTTATACCCTAGAATCAACTTAAACAAGCCTTGCCTAATACTTTCCAATCTGTGGAAATGGCTCTTCTCTGTATTAATCAAGAGGGTATAAAAAAGGTAGCCTTGCCTGCTTACATATTAAATCTGCAGTATCTAATCAAGCTTACAATCTTTTATTTTCTGTCAATTGTCTAAAATTCTTAAGTTTTGCAGGCACTCTCTGTTTTGGCACGAGCTCTTGAGGCAGATCGGATGTCTGAAATTCTTTGGATTATTTATCTTTTTATCTACTATGGCAATGTAAAGTCAGATGGGAAGGATGATATGTTCTCCCATGCGGTATGTTATTCTATATGACATTCTACTTCTCTTAAGGCAAATACAACGAAGAGTGAGTCAGTTTCTGCATGTCTAGTGATTGCCCATGTTAACTCAGGATTTGTATATTGTTTTTATTGGTTGGTCCTGAATAGAAACTATTACATATGGTAGCGATACTCGCACCTCTAGGACCTCCCTGAATCCCCTAGATAATCCCAAGGATAATTGATATAGGTCTTGGTCTTGAGTTTTGATCATTATGTGAGACTCCTGATTTCACACCATAATTAAATATATTATAAAAAATTTCACCTTAAATTTTTTGGAGGATAATTTATATATAGGTTTGTTTCCATGTATCGTATTACTATTGAGTTTTGATCATTCTTTGAGACCCCTGATTTCACACCATAATTAAATATATTTAAAAAAATTTCATTTTAAAATTGAGATACAAATTTTTGTATGGAAACATTTCTCCTCTTGGTCTCCAGGTCAAACACAATGAAGGATCTTATGCTCTCTGGCTTATGTACATCAACAGTAGGATACAGCTTGATGATCGGTTGGTTGCATATGATGCTGCCCTTTCAGCACTTTGCCACCGTACACCGGCCTCTGATGTGGAGGAAATTCATAGTGCATGCATTTTAGACCTGGTTTTGCAGATGCTGGATTGTTTGTGCATGTCTGGGAATATTGAGAAGGCCATCCAGAGAATCTCTGGACTCTTTCCTGCTGCAAAAAATTCTAATGAACCCCATAGCTTGTTGCTCTCTCATATCTTGACATGCTTAACCATTTCTGACAAACTTATATTATGGGTTTGTTCTGTGTATTTAGTTATTTACAGGAAACTGCCTGATGCTATAGTACAACTGTTTGAATGTGAGAAAGAAGTCCTTGCAATCGAGTGGCCTTCCATTCACTTGGTAGATGATGAGAAGCAGAGGGTTTTGAAACTGGTAGAAACAGCAGTCAGTTTCGCTGAATCATATATGAAAAGTGAACCACTTAAGAGTGAAGTAAATCTCAGATCATTACAACTTTTTGCTGTCTGCCATGTCAGGTGTATGGTAGCACTTGACGGGTTAGAAAGCAGTTGGAACTTGTTGGACAAATACATTAAGTTGCATCCATCCTGCTTAGAACTTGTTTTGATTTCAGTGCGCTTGCAGAAACATGACTTAGGTAATTTGAGTTTTGTGGGGTTTGAGGAAGCTCTTTTAAAGTGGCCTAAAGAAGTCCCTGGAATTCACTGTATCTGGAATCAATATGCAGAGCATGCCCTCCGTATTGGAGGACCTGGTTTTGCGAAAGAACTTATGGACCGTTGGTTTCACTCTGTTTGGAAAGTTAAATACTCTCAAATGGAGATCTTAGATTTGATGGACGGTGATATCTCACATTGCTCACAAGATTTGACTTCAACATCAAATCTAGACTTTTCAGTATCTAGCAAGCACCAAGTGGATATGATGTTTGGATTGATTAATCTCTCTCTTTATAGGTTATTGCAGACTGATTACAATGAGGCTTGGTTAACTATTGATAGGGCATTGAAAGTTGCAGGTCCTGATAATTTTAAGCATTGTGTGAGAGAGCATGCCATGTTTTTGCTTAGTGATAAGTCAGGACCAAAGGAAGGTGCACTTTGGCAGCTGAATCTCTTGAAGCGTTATTTAGATAATGCTCCATCTTTTCGAAACTCCGAACCATTACCTAGACTATTCATTAACAACATTGATAAGCCAAGAGTGAGGCAGCTAGTTACTAACCTGCTGAGTCCAATTTCATGTGATTTCTCTCTGGTGAATTTGGTCCTTGAAGTGTGGTATGGTCCATCTCTTTTGCCTGAGACGATTATTAAGCTAAAGGATGTAGTTGACTTTGTTGAATCCATTATGGAGATCGTACCCTCCAACTACCCGTTGGCATTTTCTGTTTGTAAGCTGCTAATTGGAGGCGAGTATGCTACTGATGTTACAGCAGCCAGTGTTTTGTTCTGGGCAAGCTCAACCTTGGTCAGTGCAATTTTTCATGCTGTGCCTATTGCTCCAGAATTTGTGTGGGCAGAAGCTGCCGATCTTTTGGTCAAAGTAACTGGTATTGAGTCCATCTCTGAAAAGTTTTACAAGAGAGCCTTATCTATATATCCATTCTCCATCAAGTTGTGGAAACACTATTATAACATATCTAACACTAAAGGAGATGTGAACAACATTATTGAAGCAGCAAGAGAAAAAGGTATACAACTTGATTGAAGTCTTTTCTTAAATTTGGTCAGTTGTTAGAAACAGCATTTTCTGGAGGAAAATATAGACTAGATATGCTGATTTCTGGTCAGGGAGACCTTGGTTGTATATGGTAGCTTGATATGATCTGGACTGGTATATTTGGCAGGCTAAATGTTGGCTCGCAGTTTTGGTATTAGATGTAAAACTAGGAAATATACAGAGATAGCAATAAAGTCGGTAGGTCTTAGCTTCTATCAATAGGTGATTGTTTTAGATGAAGATCACCCTCCCCCCCTCCCCCCATTTATTTTGTTCATTTCTCCATTTTCTGTGTTGTTTACTAACCGTGTCCCACTTCCCCTGATACCTGATGATACCTCCTTATTGCAGTTTGTCACCTTTCAAGTAATTGTAATTACCTGATAATTTTACTAGGTTTATATAGTTCAAATGAATAGGAATTACAATTTTATGTTTCATATCTCTTCCTTGTACATTTGTCTTTTGGATCAATGTTGTTGGTTCTTTGAATGAAAAGAGACATCTATTTTCTATAATTTTATTGACTAATCCTCATTTAGGGACTTGTGTGAGTATTGCTTGAAAACTTGAAATTTCTCGGTAGACTGCCAGCAATTCTGCAGGTTTGTTCATCATCTCTAGGCGCATGTATTTGTGATCTTTCATGCGTGAAGAAGGGAGGAAATCCAAGCACGGAGCGACTTCTGATTGAAGTCACCGTTAATAGGTGTCGCATAACCAAATTTGAGCGAGCGAGGACTCGATGGAAAAACAATTGCATTTTGTTCTGACTACGCTTATTGTAACTCAAAATTATGGCCCAACGTAAAATTATGACTTTGTTTCCTAGATGGAGCTGAATCCTCTGGAGATTTGGCTACCGAAGCCCTTTTTGCTATGGCATTGGGCGATGATAACTTTACTTTAGGTGCTGAAGAATTGAGAACCTCAATTGTATGACTGCCGAATTTAACAGTGGGTGAGTTATCTAATAGTTAAAGGATTATCGAAGCTTTTAACATGATAATGCAAGTGATACATGAAATTGAAATTTCGAAGCGAGTATCAATTCATTCTTAAGATTGCTGTTAGACTGGTTAAAATTTTTGAATTTGACTCTTCCTTTAATTTGAATTTGACTTAAAATTAGCATCAGGTTATGTATTTCTTAGCATGCAGATCTAGCAGCTACATATGCACACACTGTAACGCTGTTCTGCCATCACGATCATAAATCCAAATTTTTGTTCGAAGTTTATTGATGACCAACATTTCATTGGAAGGCTACCTACGTTAAGACTAATTAGCGAAATTAACGACGTTTAAATGGCTTCTAAAAGGAATTCTTAAAACTTAAAATGGCAAAATCAATTAAAATTACGGCAATGACTTGAGCAGATTGAAAAGGATTGCGTGATTGAGCCGTTGGGTACTTAAGGTATTTATCTGTTGGTCACTTGGAAAGGTTTTGGCTAGTTTTGAGATTTTGATGGTTTTTTATTCTAAATGGGGTTCGTAGTGGTTACTTTTGCAAATTTCACTAGGTTTACAACTTGACGTCCTCTTCTTCAACTTCAATCCTTCTGTCAAGCCTCCTTGAAAGGCTTAAACCCTACAAAGTTCAAACCTTGACATTCAGTGTTATTATTACTATTATTTTTCTACTAGCTGAGAATTCAACATGAATAATCTGAAACTATACTCAGAGGTTTCTCTGAATCTCGAGTTACGGTCAAAGGAAGAAACTTTGCTTTTCTCAACTTTGGATATCGAGCGGAACCGTTTGTTCTTCGCTTCTTCAGTCAATAACATTTACACCACGCAGCTTTCCTCTTTTCAAGTAAGCTCTCTCTTTCTCTCTAATTGTGATGCTAGAAGAGATCAAATAGAGAGAATTTATCAGATGATATTATTAACATTCACTTCACATGAGTTGAATAGGATATTGGACTTTTGGTAATAATTATAGTAACATACAATGGGAGACTGGTAATTTCGCAGTGGTACTGCCCCGGCATAAAGTAGTACTTTGCTGAAATTATATGAGTTTATGTTGTAAGCAGCTGTATGTGTTGCAAGTTTGAGAAATATTCAGGTACTATCCATTTTATAAAATATTTTTGTTTTGTTCTAACGGAAGTTGATGCGTATGCCAGAATGAAAGAGCCTGGGCCAAGACCTCAATTTCTGCAGAAGTCGATTGTGTCGATTTGGAGCCTGGGGACTTTATTACCTCTTTTGATTATCTTATGGAGAAAGAAGCGCTGATAGTGGGAACTTCTGATGGACTCCTACAACTGCATAGTGTGGATGGTAATTCGACGGAGGTTGTTGGTAGGGTTGAGGGAGGTGTTAGGTGCATCTCACCTAGTCCAGACGGAGATCTGCTTGGTGTAATTACTGGTTTCGGGCAGATACTAGTAATGACTCATGATTGGGATTTATTGTACGAGAATCCACTAGAGGATCTTCCCGAAGGTGTTGACGTACGTAAGGACCTCTTTCCATTATTCTTTGATCTTATTTCTCTTTTCTATTTATTTTCATTGTCCAACTTTTGAAACATGATGACACTATTGGTTTCTAGACTCTACTATCTGGTCAGTGAGGATGCAAATTATATACATGTACATATGCACGCTAAACACATGCAAATTCTGTTTATATGTGGTGCATGACATGATTATAAATATTTATGGACCACACTGGGCCCTGACAGGAAGTATTTTTAGCTAATTTTCATGCTAGGTAT
Source organism: Bursera cuneata (assembly GCA_026212285.1). Classification (NCBI taxonomy): domain Eukaryota; kingdom Viridiplantae; phylum Streptophyta; class Magnoliopsida; order Sapindales; family Burseraceae; genus Bursera; species Bursera cuneata. Next base: position 25,800 of record JANLJB010030933.1, on the reverse strand, counting down.
GCCATTAAGAAAAGCTTATGCTTGGTTTATCACGTCTGTTTGCCTATGTCATCTCTATCATTGGAGCCATTGATGCACTCAAATGTCTCTTATAGTCTACCACAAAGACAATGCGTGATGGATATTTACCATATTTGGAAGTTTTTTGAACTCTTTGTTGATTCATTTCAGGTGAAGCAGATGTTTCTTCCCCGTCTACATTTGGGAATACCATTTCATGGCGAGGTGATGGTAAGTACTTTGCCACTTTAAGTGGGTCAAGCAGTTCTACTTCCTTGCATAAGAAGCTTAAGGTTTGGGAACGAGATTCTGGGTCATTGCAAGCTTCTTCAGAATCAAAGGTATTCATGGCAGCAGTTTTGGAATGGATGCCCAGTGGGGCAAAAATCGTAGCTGTTTATGACAGAAAAGTGGAGAATAAGTGTCCTTCAATAGTTTGCTTTGAAAGGAATGGGTTAGAAAGAAGCTCCTTCTGCATTAATGAGCAAATGGATGCAACAGTAGAACTTTTGAAGTGGAATTGCAGTTCAGATCTTCTTGCATCAGTTGTTAGTTGTGGAAATTATGATTCTGTTAAGATATGGTTTTTCAGCAACAATCAGTGGTACTTAAAGCATGAAACTAGATACTCAAGGCATGATGGTGTGAGGTTGATGTGGCATCCAACAAAGCCACTGCAGTTGATATGTTGGACTCTTGGTGGGCAGATTACAATTTACAACTTCATCTGGACTACAGCTGTCATGGAGAATTCAACTGCATTAGTTATTGATGGCTCCAAGATTCTCGTAACCCCCCTTTCTTTATCCTTAATTCCACCTCCTATGTATTTATTTAGCCTCAAGTTTCCAGCTGCTGTTCGGGAGATGGCTTTCTATACCAATAGTTCTAAGAACTGTTTGGCTGCATCTTTATCAGATGGTTGTTTGTGTGTGGTAGAGCTTCCTGCTTCTGATATGTGGGAAGAGCTAGATGGCAAAGAATTTTATGTTGAAGCCTCCATTTCTGATAAAGCATTTGGATCATTTGTACATCTAATATGGTTGGGCTCACATGCACTCCTTTCAGTTTCTAATTATGGGTTCAGCCATAGCAGTTGCTTTTCTCAAGCCTCATCAAGTGAGGATGGGCTTCTCGGTTTTTATATACAGGAGATTGTGCTGGTATGCTCTGAGGATCATGCCCCAGGTTTCATGACAAGTTCTGGCTGGCGTGCAAAAATTTCCACTCAAAACTCACTAGAAGGTTTGGTAATTGGCATGGCTCCTAACCCTGGTAAAAAATGTTCAGCATATCTTCAGTTTGATGGTGGAAAAATTTTTGAGTACACGACAAATTTGGGCATGACAAGAGATGCTTTTAAACAGGATGATATAAGTTTTTCATCTTCTTGCCCTCGGATGAGTGTTGTTTCTGTTGGTACCAATGGACTATTGAGGCCCTTGCTTTTTGGACTTGATGATGTTGGTAGGCTGCAAGTCAGTGGAAAAATAGTGTGCAATAACTGCAGCAGTTTCTCATTTTACTCAAAGTTGGCTGACCAAGTGATCTCGCATTTGATACTTGCAACAAAACAGGATTTGCTCTTTGTTGTTGACATTAGTGATATATTGCATGGAGAAATAGAGTTGAAGTATGAAAACTTCATACATGTTGCTAGTAGAAAAAGAGAAGAAGAGAACATAAGCTTTATAAATATATGGGAAAGAGGTGCCAAAGTTGTTGGTGTCCTGCATGGAGATGAAGCTGCTGTAATATTACAAACAAGCCGGGGAAATCTAGAATGTATCTACCCTAGAAAATTGGTACTGACCTCAATTGCCAATGCTTTGATTCAAGGACGCTTTAGGGATGCACTAGTTATGGTGAGGAGGCATAGAATTGATTTTAATGTTGTTATTGACTATTGTGGTTGGCAAGCATTTCTCCAGTCAGCTTCTGAGTTTGTTAGGCAGGTTAAGAATTTGAACTACATAACTGAGTTTGTTTGTGCTATAAAGAATGAAGATGTTACAAAAACTTTATATAGAAAATTTGAATTTCTCTCTCTACCTTCCCATAAGGAGGCCAAAGATGTGCAAGCCAAAGATTTCAAGGGTTCAGATTCTAACAAAGTTTCTTCAGTCTTACTAGCCATAAGGAAGGCTCTTGAGGAACAAGTACCAGAAAGTCCATCCAGAGAACTCTGCATCTTGACTACTTTAGCTCGTAGTGATCCCCCAGCTCTTGAAGAAGCTTTGGAGAGAATTAAAGTTATCCGTGAAACTGAATTATTAGGTTCTGATGACCAAAGGAGATTTTCCTACCCTTCAGCTGAAGAAGCGCTGAAGCATCTCCTGTGGTTATCAGATTCTGAGGCCGTTTATGAAGCTGCTTTAGGGCTTTATGATTTGAACCTTGCTGCTATTGTGGCACTAAATTCCCAAAGGGACCCAAAGGAGTTTCTTCCTTTTCTTCAAGAGTTGGAACAAATGCCTTCTCCCTTGATGCGCTATAATATTGACCTTAGGCTGCACAGGTTTGAGAATGCTCTCAAGCACCTTGTTTCCATGGGTGATACTTACCATGTTGATTGTATGAACCTCATTAAGAAATATCCTCAACTTTTCCCACTGGGTCTTCAACTGATTACCAATCCTGTCGAGAAGGGGCAACTCCTTGAGGCTTGGGCAGATCATCTTATCGATGAAAAATGCTTTGAGGATGCTGCTACAACTTATTTGTGTTGTTCCAGTTTGGAAAAGGCTATGAAGGCATATCGTGCATATGGTAATTGGAGTGGGGTACTGACAGTCGCTGGGCTTCTTAAATTGGGAAAAGATGAGGTAATGCAACTAGCTTATGAGCTCTGTGAAGAACTCCAAGCCCTTGGTAAACCAGGGGAAGCTGCTAAAATTGCTCTGGAATATTGTGGCGATGTTAACAATGGGATAAATTTGTTAGTTAGCGCAAGGGACTGGGAGGAGGCTTTGAGGGTTGCTTTCATGTACAGGAGAGAAGATTTAATCTCTGAAGTGAAGAATGCATCTTTGGAATGTGCAAGCAGTCTGATTGGTGAATACAAGGAAGGCTTGGAGAAAGTAGGGAAGTACTTGGCTCGCTACTTAGCTGTTCGACAAAGAAGATTATTACTTGCAGCAAAGCTACAATCAGAGGATCGAACAATGAATGATCTTGATGATGATACTGCTTCAGAAACTAGCAGTACTTTCAGTGGAATGAGTTTTTACACCACCGGGTACATCTTTTGTAACTTTGTGCCATATGCTTAGCCTTTTAGTTCATCGTGCTTTGCCAAGCTCTTGTTTATACAGTTATTTATTTAGGATGATTGCGTTTTAAGAACTCAGTGAACAAAAAAAGGTTGAGGAATTTTTTGGTTATCCAAAAAAAAAAAAAAAAAAAAAAGAAAGAAAGAAAGAAAGAGGATGATTGCATTTTAAACTGACACACTTTTTCATACCCAGCTTTTGCTTATATGAGGGCCTTGTAGTAAGAAGCTTGTTTGAATCTTTCATGAAAATTAATACCTTGAGATTTACAATTTGCAAGCCAAGATGTGCTTACTTAAACGTAACTATGTAATTGATGATGCTGCGGCCTTATCCTCGGTTATCACTTGATCCGTGATTTGAGTTATTGTGTGATTGAATGAGTAATGTGGGAATGTGATTACATAAGCTACTAGGTGAGTTCGATCTGTGATTTGATCTACTGCTTGACTGTTGATCGAGCAATATATAATTGAATAATTACTTACAGCACCTTCAAATACCATCTCTGGTTACTCTACTTTTGTGTCCCCTATTATTTTTTTCCCCTATATTATAAATCCTTATTTCTTATCTATCTGAGTTGTGCTTTAAGTGGTTGTATTGTTCAATGAACAGGACAAGGAAGGGCTCTGCTGCTTCCACTACCTCAACTGCAGCTAGCAAGGCTAGAGATGCAAGGCGCCAGAGGAATAGAGGGAAAATCCGTCCTGGCAGGTATTTTTCTCATTAAGGGTTCTGTTATCCTAGTTATTTTCCATAAATCATCTTCAATGACAATCCTATTAATGAAATTGTTTCTTGATTGATGTAGCCCTGGGGAGGAGTTGGCTCTGGTAGACCATCTGAAGGGCATGTCTCTAACAGCTGGAGCAAAGAATGAGCTTAGATCATTGTTGGTTTCCCTTGTGATGCTTGGTGAGGAAGAAAGTGCACGGAAACTGCAATGTACAGGAGAGAACTTTCAACTGTCTCAAATGGCAGCAGTCAAACTAGCTGAAGATACAGTGTCTAGTGATATAGTGAATGAGCAAGCACATAATTTGGAACGTTATATAAAAATAGTAAGAAGTGAGCTGCAAAACGCGGAGGTGTTTTCTTGGAGATCTAGAGTATTCATTTCTCCTTGAGAGTAAAAAGAGAACTGAAGCATGTTTGCGCATTCTGGAGCTTATTTTATGGACGGCATTAATGTGATTTGACTGCTTAGTATTGATAACTTAGAGAGCTGGCGTCGATATTTTTGCTTGTTTTGTAGTTGCAGACATTCTTTGCTAGCATTGGTATCTTTTGATGTGAGAAGATTTTTGTTCGAGCAGAGTGAAAGAAAGATTAGTCCACTCTCCAGTCTTCTCTCGCTTTTTTCACTTTTGAAGTAATCAGTCCTAAGATCTTGTATCGGCATGTTGATTTATGTGTATCAGCTTCAACGAATTTCCTTATTGACCCTTCCACAAAATTGGCACTTCGTTTGGAGATATCCTCTCTGCCTCGGCCAAGCTGCTCGCGTGCGTTGCAATGCAGGCTTAAGAGCAAGGCATTATTCAGATCTCTATAGCATAATATTCTTAATCCGTTAATTTCACAGAATTTTTAACTTTTGACGAAAGTTAATTTGCTAATAACTTTTTATCTCTTTTTTTTATGAGATATTTACTCTTACCTCTAGTTAACTTTTAAGAAAATATTTAATTTTAGATTTTTGTTAAATTAATATTTATCTCTTAAAAATTATCATTATTTTTGTAAAAATTAATATTTATTCTAAAAATTCTGAGGATAAGATTTCGTATTTAGAGGTTTAAAAAAGTTTGAAATTAGAGAGCGGGGAAGGTAATTTTTCCCTTTTTTATTGGTTCAGCGCCTTCCCACGTATCACATGATACACAACAACCATCCTCTAGTAACGGAAACGTTAAAATTGGATGAAGTTGGAAGGGAAGGGTAGTCCTTAACTCTTTAAAAATTTTCAACTCCCAACTGCAACAACCCCCCTCCCCTCCTCGCCCCCGCCCNTCCCCGCCCCCGCCCTCACAGCCCAACCCCCACGACACCACCCCCCCACCCCTTCATCACCACCATGAAAAGAAGGAAGACAACAAAGTTATCCATAATTTCTTGACAAGACAACGAACAAAATCTCATCATAGCACCTCCAGAATTACCCAATTCAAAAGATTATAATAGAATTCAAAACTCCGATCACTCTCTTCTTTTGTTTTCGTCGTCTCAAACCCCTTCCTTAACTTTAATAAGAAATCCCAGCAAACGAAGAAGCCATCAAACAACATAAAGCCAACATTAGTCATGGTGTTGCTGGGTGCTTTTGTTGTTTGCGTGTTTTGTTGGAGGAGGAAGAGAATAGATGTTTGAGAGAGGAGAGATAAGACTCAGTTTTTTTTTTTTTGGGGGGTTTTGGAGAAGAAGCCAACTGTTCCAGTTTGCAAGAGATTTTACGCAAGATCATACATCCCCTATGTACCTATGCAAGCCAATTTGCTCTTCTAGACTTGATATGACTATCTCAAAAAGCATAAAAATTTAGAGTTGAACAACTCTAATTAATGTTTCAAGTCTTCAAGTGCAGGTAGGTCCAACTGCTGAACAAAGGTGGGGGTTTGAGATGAGTTAAGTCCAACAAAATCTCGAAGCTTAGGTAAACAAAACCATCACCAACAACATATTTTAGGGATAGCTACCAGGTAAGTAAAAGGCACGACGCTTTTTCATTCATTTCTGACACAATTTCATCAAATAATATGGACGAAGTACCATCAAATAACATGGAAGAAGAGAAGGGTACTTTAGTAATTGTATTAGGCTTAGATGGCAAAGTCATATATCACCAACGGTTTTTGCTGATTGATTTCGTAAAATGCAAAATATTGAAGTGTTTAGGGCCCAACCGGGTTCGAACCGATGACCTCTTGATCTGCAGTCAAATGCTCTACCACTGAGCTATGGACCCATTGATGGGAAAGAGTTGCGTCAAATAGCAAATTATTACATATTTATAGAATAGGAGTTGTTCAATCGCTACCCCTATCTAAAATCTATGGATAAATAAATTTGAAAGGTTTATAAATTAGCTACCTATATTTTCTTTTTGAAAAATATAATACAATTATGATTTAGATTAAAGTCTAAACTAAAATGAAATTTTTTGCTGACTCCTCTTTCAGGACAAGCTATCCAAATGTACATACACCTATATCTTCAAAGCTCAACAAATTAAAAATGTTAATTTCTGCAGATTCTGTTACCACTTCATCTGTATTGCAACTTGCAACCATCCATTTGCTCAAGTGTAGGGCGTTAGGAAGACAAAAAGAAAGAAATATATAAAGGTCTCTCCTGATGATTGATTAAGAAAGAGTCACTCTCTCGAAAATGTTGATCGAAACTCCACCATCACCATGTTTGAAAAATACTTTTCTTGACGTATGGAGGCATGGATTGAAAGTTGGGATCACAACTGTGCCACTGCAAAATATAAATCATAGTACCAGACATGTCAATAACCAAATTATTAATCTGACTGAAAATGAGAAAAATGCATCACTAGACCTTCCATTATTACACAGTTGATAGACTTAGTTGAATAAAAAAAAGTTTTTCATGGTTCATTTGGTTGCCGTCAAAAAAAGGACAAAAGAATTTGTACTCTCATTAGCACAATGGAAGTAAATTGAAAGAATTATAAATTAGAGAGATCCATCATGATAGAGAGTTTTGAAACGTTGCTTCAATTATTTAGAAATCGAGTCCATGCTATAATGGAGGTGAAAACATAAACCACATAGCGGTATTAAAGGTCCAGCAGAAAGATTGAGGGATGTTAATACCAACAAATTTAATCACATAGCGGTATTAAAGGTCTAGCAGAAAGATTAATGAGGGTCTATGGGCTCACAGTCTCAAGCCGGTGTTGTGATTTGTAGAGTTGGCTTTAAACTTCTCTTCCTTTTATCCTGCAAATAAACATATGAAGCTGTAAATAAAAGCAAAAGTCTATAAGAATGACATCAAAAAATTGACTCGAAAATGGAAATACCAAAAGCATAGGATCTTAGAAAAGATTAGCAGAGTCATTCAATGCATAATCCGCAAGATCTCACCAAAATTTGATGCTTTACTAAAATTCTCAAGTACAACTGCATGCAGCATCTTTAAGATGATGATGCCGATCCAAAACATGTTCATAAACCGGTCTTCCTCTTCCTAGCACTAAAAGCTTGGAAGCCTAGACCAGTTATTCGTCAACTTATTTGGGCTATCATGATTCGAGCCTGTCAATGCTGCAGAAAAGTAATCCATGCACAACAGAGTCTTCCCAAGTAAGTTGCTCTCTAACTTTAGACTAAAGAATAAGAGACTTTGCACTCTAAACAAGGTCACCAGTAATCGTTGCATGAGCAGATGCCATCATCAAAATGATGAAAACGAGTGGCATCTCTAACAATGATCTTGCGTCCAGTGATTTTTGTAATATACTTTATCGTTGTGTGGCAATCTGTGCAACCACGGAGATTTTTCACTATCTGGATGGTTGATCCAGGCTCTGTATTAAGTAGGGCGAAGGTTATGGCTAGTCTCTCACTGTGACTGTAAAGGAACAATTTTTTGTCCTCTTCCTCCACATTTTGTAGAACACAATTTGTATCAGGAATGTACCCAATTTTCTCCATCTTCTCAAGTAAAATGTTCCACAGAAGGCGCATACGTTCGAACTCAGGGTGGCTCAGGTCACCCGCTAGAAAAGTATGAACTTGATTTTTAACCTCAACCCAACTACATCCTGGAGTCTTTCTCAGCTCTCTCTCATTCATCTTTGATTTTCCAAAGCTTGCGTCATCCCACCTTCCAGATTGCGCATATATACTTGTTAAAACCACATAATGAGCAGGATTTTTAGGCTCGAGTTTAACAAGATAACCTAACACAACTTCCCCCAACTTCAAATTAGAATGCATCCTACATGCACTTAGTAAGGCTCCCCAAACTCCAGCATCAGGTTTCATTGGCATTTCGTTTATCAAATCTAAAGCTTCATCAAATAAACCAGCACGACCTAACAGATCCACGATGCAAGCATATTGTTCGAGGTCAGGTATAATATGGTGGTTTTTGAACATAGAATCGAATATTGCCCTCCCTTCTTCTACTAATCCAGCATGTCTACAAGCAGACAAAACATTGACGAAGGACACAGAATCAACCTTGAAATGGCTCTCTTGCATTCGTGAAAAAAGAGCAATGGCATGACTCCCTTGGCCATGGATTGCATACCCTGCAAGCAATGCATTCCATGAAACAGTGTCTTTATTTCCCATCTCAGTAAATAATTTCTCTGCATAATTGAGCCTCCCGCACTTAGCATACATATCAATGAGACTATTTCCAACAAGTCTATTAGACTGAAATCCCCTCTGTATTATACAGGCATGAATGCGCATCCCTTCTCTTAAAGCTGCCAAATACGCTGCTGCAGGAAGGACACTCACAAATGATGCGATGTTAGGCTTCAAGTGCTCTAATCTCATGTTATTAAAAGCCAAAATCGATTCTTTGGCTTTTCCATTTTGCATGTATCCAGAAATAATTATATTCCAAGATACCTCGTTTTTTGTAAAATCAGTTCTATAAAACAAGATCTCCGCTGAAGAAAGATTTCCACATTTTGCATGCATATCAATTAGAGCATTCATTACATGACAGTCAAATCCAAATCCATACTTCATAATTTTCCCATGTACACATGAGCCTATTTCCTGGTCATTTAAGAGGACACAAGCTAGAAGCACGCCCACCATAGTTCCTGCATCTGGATTTATTTCAGATAACCCTAATTCATGGAACATCTCGATTGCATGGTAAGGGTAACCAATCTGTGCATAAGCATTAATCAAAGCATTCCATGTCACAATATCTTTACATGGCATTCTACTGAATATAATCAGTGCCGGAGTAAAGAATCCACATTTAGCATACATCGAAACAAGGGCAGTTCCAGTTGAAAGATCAGATTCAAAATTTGCCTTAACAGCATAGCAGTGTACGCTCTTGCCTAATCTCAAAGACAACAGTTCCCCACAAGCTGGAAGGATACTCATAAGAGTTATACTATTTGGTCTCAAATCATTATTCTGCATATCTTGAAATAGCGATAATGCTTCTTCAGGACACCCTGATTGGACAGAAGCAGCTATAACTGCAGACCAAGCAACTATATCCCTTTCTTTAAGTTCCCAAAATAATTTCTCAGCTTTCTCCAATTCTCCGCACTTTGCATACATGCTCATTATAGAAGTAGCAACAAGATCATCATCAATATAATTCTTCTGCCTAACAAAATTATGAATCTCCTTCCCTTTCTCTAAATCCTTCATCTCTCCAGCACCCAAAAAGGCAGCTACAGCCGATGCCTTATTCATTACGAGATTCTCTCTTTTCATGCGATCAAACAATTCTGAAACATCAAAAAAGTATCCATTATGGGCATAGCCCGCCATCATTGTTCCCCAAGAAACATCATCCTTAAGCCGCATACCGTCAAAAACACGTCGAGCAGCATGCGGATAACCACATTTACAATACATATCAATCAACCCATTAGAAACAACCTTATCAAAACCCATCCTGATAGAATAACCATGAATAGACCTACAAGAATCAAAATCAGCCAACTTTGAAACAGCTGGGACTAAGTTTAACAAGCTCACCAAGTCAGGCTCCACACCACTAAATTGCATTCTTTTAAAGAACACCAATGCCTCGTATGGATAAGAACTTTTTGACAAACCAGAAATGATGGCATTCCAAGCTACAACATCTTTATTAGGCATTCTATCAAACACTTCTCTTGCCAACATCAAATTATCCATCTTACCGTACATACCAACAAGACCAGTCGCTACAAACCTATCAAATTCTAGTCCCCTATCAACTATCTCACTGTGAACTAAAATACCCTCTTGTAAATCTAAAGTAGCAGTGCAAGCTTTCAAAACAAAAGTGAAAGTATATTTATCTGGCTCAAGTCCTTGTTCTATCATCAAATGGTACATTTTCAGAGCTTCTTTGTGTTGGTTTGCTTTTGTGTAAGCTCTTATTATAGAATTGTATAAAATAACAGTCGGGTTTGGCGTAGAATCGAAAATAAAGCGAGCAAAATCGCATTTTTGAAACAAAGAGTAAGATTTTATGAGATAGGTATTTATGAAACTGTGTTGCTTAAGGCCAGAAACTATTAAATGGCCATGGATTTGAAGGAGAGTCTTGAAGTGCTTGCATGATGGAAGTAGGCGAATGCATCTTGCGTAGTTTTGTGGGTTTTTGGACGGTAAATCACTTGAAGTCGAAAGGGCATGCAACCGTCTGCGTATTATACTTTTGCCGCTCATGGTTGAGGATGGTTCATGCGAAAAAGACTTTTTTTGTTACGTTAAGAGGAAGTTGTAATTCGAATCTAATAATTTATAATGTAAATATTTATGACTATAAAATATAATTATTATTATTATTATTTTGGGGTGTGTGTGTGCAAGTCAAACGCCTAAAATCAATAGATATTGCATATGCCAACGTTAAAGTAATCCTGACTCTCTTAACACTGCAAAGTTACAGTTGCCAGACAAAGATGTTGAGCTTTAGACGACATCGTTTTCCTGAGCCATCCCGAATCCCCATGAAAAATTCAACAAAATAACCCAATGTGAAAGAGGTTTTTAAGAAATAACTAATCTTATAATTTTTTTATTTATCTAACCAAATCCATATAATTAATAATTATATCCCCATCTTCCTCTTCTCTTTATTAAATAACTATCGAACAAATCAAAATAATGGTCTGATAATAAAATCATGGTCTGACAAGTAAAATAATGATATGACAAGTTAAAATATTAGTCTGACAAATAAAAAATGATACGACAAATCAAAATGACGATTCGACAAATTAAATAACAGTTCGACAAATTTTTCGATGACAATACGACGGATTTTTCGATAATAATTTGATTATTTTGATGACAATCCAACAATTTCGATGACTTTCCTATTGAAAACTGTCAGAGAAAGAAAATATATTTATATATTATATGTTAAGAGGTATAACGGTCATAAGGTAGAAATTGATAATAAAATAAAAGAAACATTAAAAGTTGGTTATTTTTTAAAGACGACCCCAATGAGTTATCTTGGTTAGTTTCCCCGGTCCTCATCAATGACTTTGTCTTGGAGATAAACTGCAAAATTTTACAGGGCATTTCTTCAGTTTGGTACGGAATCAGTATCATCTTTTAACTTCTTGAAATCCCACCGCATAGCATCCTCGCCTCACCTATGTTTACTAACATGAGTTTCTATGCACCTAATCCGTATGACTTCCTAAGACTAAACTGCAGCTAATTGGCAGTTCTTCAGCCCATGCAATTAACCATGTAAGGCCTTTCTTACACGATAAATTCCTCTGTATTAGTCCTACTATCGTCAGGACCCAAGTTTCAAAACCTCGATTGATCATTGTTCTTCACTTATTACTGCCATTACAGAATATAGCAGTTGTAATAAAATCCAATGCATCTCCATTCAATTATGTTACCGTTTGGTAACTAAACTAATATACCAAATATGCATCGTAGGCTTTGTGGATGCAATCAAAACGTGACAAGATGCTTATTCAATTGGAGAAAACAAAATTTGCTTCCGAAGCAAAGTATATGGTTGATGACTTCCAAAGAATATTACCGGATATATCAACACCAGAAAGTCGAGTAAAGGGCAAGCAATCAAAGCTAAAATGAGATTTGTACCCCTACAAACCATTGTATATTAGTATGTAAAAATCACACGAAATGGGGATACTAACCCTATTAATCCACAGATATAACAAATGAAGAGACGACTTAAAAATTATAACTCCAACAACAACCCAATGTCAAAGCAACTTTAGAGTCTCAAAAGATATAGACATTACATTAAGTGAACCATATAGTATTGGCCATGCACGGTAGGCAATCTACATTCAATTAGAACGGCTTCTAATGACATCAAGACCCATCTCGGTAGGATCAGTAGCCTGCAGTTCTATCTGAATACCATCCAACTCTCTCTTGAACCTGTCCTTGGAGCTTGCATAAATCATCTTACTCCTCACCTTCGATGTATCAGGGGACCTTAATATGGATATCAATAATAAAAGACTAAGACAATTTAGCAAAAGATTATGATAAAGAAAATATAAGAAAATTGAAAATGAAAAAAGAAAACCTATATCATTAATTACTACCATGCAATGAAAACAATCTTGCTCTTCTGGCAGTTCTCATCTGTGACAAAGTCAAAGTCATAGATAGCATATCGACACTCATTAGCTGGAAGGCTAGCCGTAAAATTCTCGTAACTATCAGTTGGTTCACCAAGCTTCTCCACAACAACCTGCTTCTGCTTCTCCTCAATCTTAAAAACTATGAAGCGATAAGTCCTTTTTGCCTTCAATTCTAAGAACTTCAGCTTGCAATCATCATGAACTGCCATTCCTGATGCTGCGTTTGCCTACCGATTGGACAAAATATTGACCAAATCAAATATCAACCAATAAAAACTCAAATACTCATAACGCTAATAGCTAGAGACATTTCAAACTCTTAAATCCAACTGAACCCCAGGATCCTGGAGCTAGTCCAGGTATAGAAGGCAGTACGAGGTCTCATGAGAATGGTGAAAAGAGATGTATGCAACTTTAGTTTTCCAATTACCATGCGAAACAGAAGAAAGAAAAATCTCACCCACGTGACATCCATATATTGCAGATTGAGAATCCCAGAATCCCAAACAAAACGATTACTTTTATTTCCATTTGTCACTATCTAAAACGCAATGCCTTTCAAATTTCATGTTCATGGACTTCCAAAAATATTCCAAATCATTTACGGAAAAATTCTCATTTTTAATCCCCCTCACATTTCTCCACAATTTATTTCCACTACCAAATTCTAACTTCAGTTACGCATTATGCCCCTAATTATTTAACAAAAACCCAATTTATCGAAATTGCAAATATTCTCTTATCAGTATATCACTACCAGAAAGGCAACCCAAAAAAGAAAAAAAAAGTATCAAAATACTCAAACAAACCCTAAAATTAGCCATTTCCCTAAATATTATAGAAGCAAAAATAATAATAACAACAGTTAATAATAATACATAAATAAAATAGAATAAAATAGCTGCCTGAGGCAACAAAAGCCATAACTAACCCCAATCAATATAAGCTGCTGCAATAGACACACAAAAACAAATAATTACAAAATTAAATTATAAAACTGACGAAAATTTGCAAAAAGATAGGCCCAATTTATTATACCATCAAATGCAATTCGTGATCAAATCACATACAAAGACAAAGATCAAACAATGACAGCACGCACAACAACTCAAGCTTGATATCACGTTATCGAAACAAAAATCAATCCAGATCGGCGAAACGACACGTCACATAAAACCAAATCAACAATCAAACCATTCCTTGACCAAAAATTCATAACAAATTCACAACAATAACAGATCGATTCGACAGATCGAGCGCTAAGACATCACATATTTTATGATGATTTAAACAAAAACCAAAAATCTAAATCATCAAAAAGAAATCGAACAGTCGAGTGAAGTGGCGGACCTAGTAGAGGCGCTTACCATTTTCGCGAGAAAATAAAGGGAGAGAAAATGAGGGAAACAGAGAGACAATCTAGGGCTCAGAGAGAGAGTTGTGGTTGAAAAAGATAGACTTTTTTTTTTATTTTTTCTTTTTTTGGCGTTGCGTTCGTGCCTTGTGCCTTGTGCTTGTGAAGGTACTGTCGTTAATGTGACGGTGACGGCCGCTGGGTATCTGAGTGAGAGAGTAGAAGTTTCCAATTATCTCTCGCCACGTAACATGTTGGTGAAAAGTACTGCTACTTCATGGGCGGTGAGGAAGGCGTGTGAGTCACGGCTCACGCAATTAGAGGTATTGGGGTTTAATACGGTGTCGGTTTTACGCGGGATTTTACCGTAATAGTCATCTCATCACGCAGCTAACAGGATTTTTATGCTGACACGTTTTCGGAAGTGTTTTTCTGATTTTGATAACTCAAAACTTAATTTGTGTTGATTAAAAAATAAGAATATATTTTTTTTCCTTAAAGAAAAAGGTTAATGGGAATAGTCATAGTGAATTTTAATTGATAAAGTACCAAAAATTTTTAAGTCGAGAAAAAGTCTCCACTCAACCTGATTTTGTTTCAATCAAAAGAATTTATAGAATTTATATTTTTACACATTTTATTTTCTACATTCTTTCTCATTCCATCTCAAAAATAAATGATATAAAGAAAATGAATTTGGTTAATAAAAGAAATTTTTATTGAACACTAAATACTAAATGAATATATAACCATATTAAAAGAATAAAACCTTAAATCACCATCTCTATCAAATTGAACACCATATCATGAAGTAAAAAGAAGAAGGGCAACATCTCTTCATTGCCACTCTCATTTCTCACTCATTTATCAAATAGATTGTAATAATTATATGAACCGTCTAAAACATAGAATTGAATTGAGTGAGAAACAAACTGATATTTGGGTTATGGGATCAAGCTACATAGGTGAAAATGGTATACTAGAGTTGTTGGGCTAGCATTGGCTTAATTCCTTGACATATTATGAGGATTAACGGGTTCTTCCTTGGTTACTTGCCGTGTAAATGATATGGGAACCAAGCAAAGCCCTCTGCTTCTTAGGTCTATCTGTTCCTCTGCTATTTCCTGTCCCAAATACAATTTTATAAGAGAGATACCTTTCTACATCAACTCATGCATGTAAAGCTATTTTTATATTGTAATGGATTCTTGCATTTTACAGTACCTGTGAATGGAGAGCTCTAACATTGCTATACGAGTTACTAAGCATCTGAAACAAGTTCTGTTGATGTGAATATGGTAAAAAATTGTTGAACAATAGGAATATTATAGTAATAATGGAGATTGGTTGATTACTTTTTGGGGTGTAGAGAAACAAACCTGAATTTGTTCTTGTAGTAGCTTGATGTAAACAGAAGCCTCTTGGAGAACTGAAGCAGTGTCAGTCTGCAATATATATACCCAAAAAACCCTGTTATCAATATTCAAAGAAACAAGCAAACAAACTCGTAGGAAGATCGCAAGATAAAAGTAGCCTCCAGTGACACATTAATGGCCAGGCTATCAGCTCAAAGGGAAATACAAACCTTCCCATATGGAGACACAAGTTTTTGAAGAGCTGTGATCTTGTCACTTAGCCTTTGGCTTCTCCTCACTGGCACCTGCAATTCAAGGGATAGAAGAGCTGTAACCTTGAAATATATTTTCTTTGCTTCTTCTCTGAAGCTATTGGAAGAAGAAAAAAAGTTATTGTTTGTGAAGCACACACCTTATGCTCTTGAAATTCTGTTGATTCACCTTTCACTTGATGATGCCACTGTTCTTCACTGGATGTGTTCACTTTCTTCTTCTTATTAATACCCTTGTTGGACCCATTTAAAGGAGTCTTGTTGCTAACAGGATCACCAATACCTTCTTGGTGCAGTAGGCCATTTTGTAGGGACTGAAAATCCTAAAGGGAATGTACAATTTTAGAAGTTTGAAGCTTTGATTGAGTACTAGCACACTAGTTCACTGCCCTTCCATCACTGTTTGATTGAAATCTTCTTCTAAATGCAAAGGGGTTTAAATATAATTCTTATTAATGTTATGTGAAGTCTAACATACCATTTCAAATTGTGGAAGTGAGCGCTTTTGACTACGCACTAGTGACTGCTGAGAAATGTTATCGAAGCTGGTGGCCATAGATTGATAACCTGCTAACGAATAACGACTATTCAGTCTTCTAGTTTTGTATGCAAACACAGTAACATTGTAAATTGACAAAGCACATAACGTAGCCTAGGGAAACTTCGCATATAGAAGTCCGAAATGGGCAAAATTAGGCCAGAGTGAGAAATGCAAGAAGTTCCAAAAAACTTGTTAGATAAGTCACCAAACCTTGATGGTAATTGATAAGGGATTGACAAGAAGCATCAAAGCCTCCATCTCTTAGCTGGTTGTCATCTTTGAATATTTTGGAATCCACAGCAAAGCCATTCCGATTAATATTTGTGCTAAAACAGTAAACAAAACAAACTTTAGCATAAGGTCCAAAAAGAAATTAAAGATGAGAAAAGAAAATTATTAGGGAGAGGACCTACTACTTTTGGACCAAAGTGATTTGATGCCTTAATTTTCTTGATAAATTTGCTTTCAATCCATTATTCTATCCTATTAAGTTAGAGCTTGATTTAACATGATTATATCGATTAAAGATTCCTACATATAGGAGAGTAAGGACAGAAGGAGAGGTCAAATTAAAGTTCCTTAAAAGTCTTGACTTAAAATGATTAGTTGAATTTGAGCAAAATATTATTATCTAAGGCTGTTTCTGTTGGGTCACATTGCCCGGCAACTGAGAGAAAAATTCAATGCCAAACCCACGCCCAGGCGTCAAAACTAATTGGGAAATGCAGAAAAAATACATGAAATGTCCATACATTGAATCTAAAGTATTTGTAGGAAAATTTCTAAAGCATGGCCAATGCCGTCCATATAGGAAATTTTGTCCAACATTTATGTAGTTATTTTCATATAAAATGTGAAGGTAAGTAAGAAAACATACACTATGCTGTCAACCTGCAACACGGAAATGTCCAAATTTGGCATCTGAACTTCATTGTTTCCTGGTACAGATTCAAAATTTTGATGCAAACGGCATATCAATAAAATAGAGAACGTTTATATCAGAACCAGTTATTTTTAGACAATAAGTAAAAATATTATAATTAAGGTTTTGCAGAATCATTAGAAATGTTGCATAGAGTGGAAAGTATTATTACCAAAATTGTAAAGCTGTGGAGACACTGATGAAAAAAGGGCGTTTCTCATTTTAATCAACTATGAATTCTCCCGGAAATATCTTCCAGCCTGTGAATGCTTGCGTACATATGAGAATCTTGTACTCCAAAGGCAATGGATGCTTTGAGCCTCGCAGCCTGCAATGACATTACAGAAAAGATACTGTTCATTACAACAAGAAAAGAAGAAAGAAAGAAACATCAATTAAGGTAATCATTATACTTATGATAAACATATATATCCCTTTAAGAGTTTGTCAATGATGCTAGCTGTTCCTCACCTCTGATTTGATTCTCAGATAACTGCTAAATTTCTTCAGAGTAAACTCTTTCGTTTGCCAGCCAATAAAGATTCTATGTGAACAGAGGTTATTTATTTGCGAAAAGGAGATGTATATAACGAGACAGGAATTTGAAGGGTTTCTTGCAGTTAAGGTTTTTTCATTTCAAATAGAGATTTGTTGATGCAGAAGCTATTTATTGCATGAAAAGAATATGAAACGTCCAGGTGACTCATCATCAGAAGATACAACCAACCTTTATAAAATTAGTAGGAAGGGCGGCTCTCTATTTAGCAAGTTATCTGTTAGATTTCGCTTTCACTTAGCTTTGACTTGCTTTGATTAGTGTTAAGTGATTAAATTATACTAAGGATCAAATAATTAAATTTGCATCCAGCTAGTCAAAACTTAAAACTTGTGGTAACCATCCACTAGCTGACTGCATTTGGCATGACTCAGACGGCAATCGATCAACTCAGTAGTTACAACTCGTGATAAACCTACGCATATGGCCAGGTTAAATCAAATACATTAGACTTTTGCAATAAGCTATCTTCTATTTCAGTGATTTTCTGCAGTATTTTAAGCAATATAATATGCTTATATGCACCATACATATGTTCTCTATCTTTGAGTGAGTTTAAATTGGTCGATATGGTGAGGACTAAGTGAAAGATACTTGAATGCTTTCATCAACTAGATTAATGAGGCCTGAAATTGGAATGCAGTAAAGGCTTCATATTTGCATGGCAATTATTGCCAGAATTAGGTTAATTACTTGCAGGGTTTTCTTATCAGACTGTCCAACTAGCTAGCTACTTTTAAGTGACATTAAAAGTCATTATTTCCAATGTCTAATTAAGTCTATCTAATCTGTTTATTCAGACTATTCCTTTGTTGAGTTAATGCAACRTGGATGGTCTGCTTCTATATCTGTTAACTAAATGCCATAACTGGCTACAGACAAGATGGGTATATAAACATATTGAGAACGTAAAGCAGTAAAGCTTTTCATATTAGCAGTTATATATCATCAGAGTTGTTGAAAACTTCATGATACAAGCAAAAGTCCAGATTTAGGTACAAAAACAGACATAAATAGCAGAAAATAGGATAGCTCACCACTAGGCACATGATGAGATTTGGATAGGCAACAGAAATCATGTGTAAGAAACTGTTTGCTAGCTAGCTATTATAATTTCCAATAATGAAAATTAAAAATCCTCTCAAACCCACAATTAATTTCTATTGGTTAAGCATTTAGCAAGTCGGTCAAGGGGCTAGATATTTATAATATATGATATTGACATTGAGTTGCAACCGATCAACTCAGTGAGTTTTGAGTTTGCAATCTGTTTATAGTATACTGATTAATAAACTATCGAGAACCTGGAAAATGAAGTCTGATAAAGTCTCCACTTTGTCTTCCCTGCATGGTTCTTTGTTGCTTGTCCTTGCTTGTGTTTTGCCATCGTTCATCTTAATAAGTACTGCTTTTGACCTCTTCTCTGCCTCATGCATAAATGTGTCTGCAAATGACTATTAAATGAGATTCCTGGACCAATTACGCTCAGCCTCTTGGATCACTTCGATATATATATGTTAAACAATATCCATTTGGGATATTTTTTAAGTATTTCAAACCCTATAATTACATTGGATTACACTGGAACCGAACTCTTAACCAAGTACAGCAGAAAACCCTGTTTAAATAAAGTATTTCTCATGTAAAAAAAAAACTCTCAAACGTATCTATAATATCAAAATGCTCAATCTCATTATAAAAAAGGAAATAATAATATCAACTCAATGAAATATAAAATAGTTTGACCAAGTTACAGACTTTACAATGTCAACTACCAAGCTTTCTCCTTGTCTTCTATCTGCAGATTCTGCTACACCTTACCTATACATGTACAGAAATCCTTGAAAGATTACACGTGTAAGAATTCGGATATACCCATGATCATGTAATTATCAAACTAATCTACCACAAATCAGAACTGCTATTATCCTAAATTCACTGTTACGTCTCAATTCTTACGTAATCACCTCCTTAATTAATTAATGAATTCCCTAATTTAATACTAATTTTCAAAGTGTTTTAGTTTCCATGTTCATATGATGAAACGTGGAATCTGTACTGGCTTGATAATTAAACTCTTTATCTTCCATTAATTAATTTATTTTTATATAAATGGATGGAATAAAACATTATTATATATTATAATATATAGTATCTTGTAAATCTATTTCATCTAATACTTCCTTAAAATGTACAATTCTAGCTGATTGATATCAAGCAACAAAGTGGCGTCGTTTAGTGGACATTTTGATTGCAGTAGCAGTAGCTAGCAAACAAACTTTCGTTGGAACGAGCAGAGCTGCTCGGCCAGGCCAGGACCGGCCACGCAGTCCAATGAATGTAAGGGATTGGTAACGTGTTTGTGATTAGGAAACAATAAAATGAAACCAGAAGCTTTTGGATGTATTTAAGGGAAGAGAATCATATTCAAGTAGGAAGAGCTATTGGGGTTTAATGCTGTTTTCTTTATGTAACACTTTGTTCCCATTCGTGGTTGACAATTTTGATAAACATTCAAAGGTCAATGGAGTTTGTCAATTAGGTCTTGTTCATACACTTAAATAATTAAGTTTTAATTTCTTTTTAATCATCACTATCATAGGAAATTAGAAGGTTCCTATCTATGCAAATATACAGTTAATTAGACTTATTTATATGATTTCCATTCATGGATTTCAATTAATCTGGACTTGTGAATCTGCTGATAATGTCCTCTCCATAAACAACATTTATTTGCTGGCCAATTTATATGGTTATAGTGTACTTACCACAAAATTTGCTAGAAACAAAAGCCCTTGCAATTATTTGAAATTATTTTAAATAGTTGCAACAATACTTTACTTACCATGACCATTATGAATTGTATCTGAACTATTTTTTAAATTAGGGACAGATAGCTTTGAGTGGGAACTATGAACCAAAGCAAACAAATTTAAGGACTATATAAAATGGATTATTATAAATGCGCATGGTCCAAGCAATAGGAGACGTAGTTACGACTAGTTTATCATTGATCGCATCATGATATTGAAACAAACCAATTAGTATAAAAATATTGATTTGGATTCATCCGATCTTTACCTAATAGGAGGAGAACACCCCTTTTTTCCATTTGCAGATAAAAAAAGAAGATGGTTGGAGTTCGGTAGCCATTATAATTTATACGAAATGAATCAAATTTTCCAAATTAGGATTCAAACCTACGGTCGGTCAATTAATAGCCCACCGCTATGAGCTACTAAGGAACAACTGGAGGTTTTATCTTGTAGAGTTCAATTTTCTTTCTCAATTATGACTAATATGAACTCAAAGTTTCATTCGTTACTCTCACAACTTCTTCTTAGTGTCCCTATTTCATCATAGAAAATACTTTCTTCAAGCAAACCGGACTATCCCTATCCTCTCTATGGGGCGGCACTGGATTTTTTACTAAAATACCCATTAAGTAATTTACAAATAAGCACGAAAAATATACCTAAACAAAATAATATCACTTTCTAAATTATGGCAGAAAACATCACTATAAAATAAAAATTATAATCAAACTTATCCATAAAAATTTTCAGAAATGCAGAGTATAAAAGAATTATCCAAATAATTTTTTAGTTCCTATCCATCTTGCACAAGCGAAACTAGGTGGCTATAATTGAACATTTTTGGATTTTGAGCTTTAACTAGTGTACAATCCATTTGGTTTGAGTTTATGAATATTAATCATGTTTAGCAATGTATGATCTGGTAAACTGAGAATGAATTAACTTTTTTCTTGATAATGGATGAGAAAGTTTATAGTTTAATAAGAAACAAGAGTTGTAATGGATGAAAACTTTATTAGGAAGAAGAGAAGAGAGTTGTTCAAGAGGGAATAATTATGTAAATAGTTTTGAAAAATAAATATGTGGACTGCCTAAGAATGAAAAAATACATTTTTACTTGAAATGAGAAAAGAAAAAAAAAAAGAAATGAAAAGATTTAAATCAAATTCGTGGTTATTTATTTGGAAGAATGGGTGTATAAAATAAAATCAAGTGAACGTGAAGATGTTTATTTAAGGGTATTATTGGTTATTACCAAGGGTATAAAGAGAAATATATTCTTAAATTTTAATGAATGGGTGTTCAAAACCGTTATTTTGGTATAAGTAACCTCATCTTATTTTAATCAGATATTATAAAATATTTTTAAACATTATTAGAATAGCCTTATTTTTAAGTGTGTTTCAAAAATATTTTTTCTTTGAAAATTTTAATGTTATAACCTTCTATTCGACAATCTGACAACTCAACAATATAACCTAAAAAATTGATATCACAATCCGATGAATTAACAACACAATCAAATGACTCAATAGCTCGTGCTTGGCAGCTCGATAATTGTTGAGTTGTAATGCAAAGGGCTATGACGTAAAAATTATTATTTTGATGTTGCACTAAAATAATACTATTTTTTAAAATTCCTACAAAATTATCTATTAAATTAAGAGTCAATTTGGGATTGTTGTCGCTATAACAATAAACAGCTTATACTTTATTGTAAAAATAAACAGCTTATAGAATAAGTTAGAAGTATTTGATAAACAACTTTTAAAAATTGATTTGTTTTTTTAAAAGTATGATAGAAGTATTTGAAATTGTTGTTACTTTTGCTTTTATTATGTATAAATGACTAAAATAAACATGTGTTTTATACTTTTATAATAATTAATTATTAATATTTTAATATTAATTCTTTTTTTTTTTTGCATTTTTAAATATGAATAGTGTTGATGTCCTTATTAGTTGAAGACAAATGATGTTTTTTGTTAACACATTTATCTATTAGCATATTATATGGTTATCAGTTTTATAAGTGTCGTCAAAATTGCATCGTTTAGAATGAAATTCAACTTTCAATCTTTGAGGAATGAAAGACTTCCCTTTTTATATTATGAGTTATAGAGATGACAATTGGTCAGGTCCAGTTGGCCTAGCGTAGACTGGGCCAGGCCTTGACCAAGGTTTGAGGCCTACAAGCTTGACTTGGGCCGACCCATCTTTTAAAGTTAAATAAAAAGGTTTAAATTTTTATAAATTTAAAATTAATTTATATTTTAAAAAACATAAATAGTATATGGGTCGACCTGGCCTAAGGTAAGGCTTAGGCCTTTGGGTTTTAGCTACAAGGCCTGGCCTAATTTAACACTATTTAGGTCTGGACTAGTCTAGCCTAAAGTACAAACCAAGACAGGCTAGCCTGACTTGGTCTAATCTTTTGCCATCACTAGTTATGACTTGTTGGATACTGGCATTTTCTGGATGACAAGGAATACTTGAGATTTGGTTGTTCTCTTATGCACCTCTTTTCTTGGTTCTTTTTTAGGATTGAGCATGTATCTCGAATACTTCAAATAAGTGGAAGCTCCATTATATTCTGGGTAGTAACTAGATGTGAAGTGCTATGCCTTCTCATCCCACGATCATGGTGTGGCACAACACGATGTGCATGCCAATGAAAGTAACCTAGTAAAAGGCATTAAAGCATTGTATGCCGATGCCATAACATGACATGCTTCCAATGCCATAACCATAATGTGACGTACTCGTAATGTCAATATAAGTAACTCGTTAAATGCTATGAAAGTAAAGTACTCAGTAAACCGATGGATGAACTGTTCAAATTAAGACCAACTATTGAGAATGTGATTGTTGTATCTTAAACAACGATCCACTAGAGATGAATTTCAATTACTGGCGTTGGTTTTTTTTGATCGGATTCTATGTTGGATGTTGCGATTATTTATATAATATACTCTTGGCATTGGCATGGAAACCGAATAACTCCTGGCAACCAAGGGCAGCCACTCAGCTTTCTCCTATAAGTACCATTTGATGGCTTTCTCCTATTAGTACCATTTATGTAATTAGGATGTCAAATATGGGACACTATGGAAATCAATTTGTGGTTTCATAAGGATTAGTCCTAAGAGGGTGGATTGAATAAGACAAAAAATAAAGTAAATTTAATAAGGTAAAAAAGAGGATAGAATAAGTATGAGTTTAAATTTCTTATCCCGTAATTATGTGTGGTAGGGATGGAATATAGAACTTTTGTCTACCCCGCCTCGCAAAATGTATATTTATATTAACCTTTTTATATTTATTTTTAAAAAAGATCTTGTTATTGAATTGTTTATTTTAAATAGGTAATTAACGATAGCAAATTACTTTTATTTTTTCTTTATTTTTAAAATAAGATTTCACGATAAAATATAAATCTTATGTATAGTTTCATTTTTATTTTCTCGAGTGTCGTTTATATTTGTTATTATAAATGTAACAACGAAAAATTAAAAATTAAATGAGGCAAATGGGTTGGGGATGGGATTCTTCTCCCTCGCCCTCTCTTTTTAATCCTCCATCAACGAAAGGAATGAATATATGCCACCGACAGAACACTTATCCAATTTTCAGAACATTTTTGTGCCCTCACAGTCAACTGAAGCCCATAAAGAGTGTCATCAAAAGCTTCATATAGATCACAAACTACAAGGTTGGTAACCAAGGAAAATTAAACCAAAAAAAAAAAGTGAAGACAAGAGGATCTTTTCACCATACAATATATGTTAGTAATATTGAAGCTGTAAATAAGCATGTATGGGTTACATTTCATTGCCAAAGATCATAGTTGCCCTAGTGGTATAATAACCATCATGATCTAACCTTGATTTTAAACTCGCTTATGCTTCTCATCATCCCTCCTTTTAGTGCCACCATTGCCATCACGAACGGCCTTCAAACCCATCTGGTATTGGGAAGAAACCCAGCTGAAAGAGAAGAGAGGGACAGATAAGATATCGAAAAGCTTGAAGAGTGTGAGAAGGTAGTGGCATTAGTTAGAGGCTTTGGAGGTCTTTTGTAGGGGAAAGAGTGGTGGGGAGTGGGAAGAGGATCTTCTAAGCATATGCTTTTTA
Source organism: Bursera cuneata (assembly GCA_026212285.1). NCBI lineage: Eukaryota > Viridiplantae > Streptophyta > Magnoliopsida > Sapindales > Burseraceae > Bursera > Bursera cuneata. Next base: position 1,251 of record JANLJB010030933.1, on the reverse strand, counting down.
GTATTGAAGCTTTTGCTTAACTTTGATTTCACTTTATGTAAACTTTTAATGATTCATGCGAGAGAAGAGACTTGGGCATTGTGGAATCTGCCTAAGATATTCTGGCTCTAGTGGTTCCCCTCGTCCCATCTTTTGTTTCCGTCAGCATCTGGAGTTGGTGCAGCCAGTTGCTGACATGTGACTACCACATTAAAGTTGGACACCAATTACCACTATGGCTTTGCTCACCTTGTTCCATTTGGTTGTCTATAATAATATTTATCAAATGGACAACTATACATAAGCCATGTTAGTATATGCATTTTCAGTTTGATGTCAGAATTGGTTTATAACATTATTAGGTCAAAAATCATAACAATTGTAACTGTAGTAATCTAGTAGCATCATCAATTCACACAATTGTTATATTCATAATTTTGATTAAGAAAACAACCCAATCATTTTTTCTCTCTTTGCTGCAAATAACCTCAATTGCCTGGTTGATATTTTTGTAAGAACAGGGAAATGGTTATTTACAACTGAAATGGACCCAGATCAACATTCTTGAAATGGGCCTTGGGTTGCCCTAGCCCACCATAATTTTTTTTTTTTAAATAAAAAGTAAAAAAATTGTTACTAAATAAGGTAAAAAAAGATAAAATAAAATTGAAGGTAGGGATACAATAAAATTATTACTTTTGCACTATTTGAAATTTGTTGTGCCTCGACAACTATCATCACCATCCAACAACTTACAACTTACAATCCATCGAGATGTTTATTAAATCAAGATATATGCAAATATAATAATCATATGTTTTGTATATTAATGATGTGATAAAACGGTTAATATTATATTAGTCATTTTTTTTTGGTAGTTTAAAGCCTAAAATTAGTAATGATTATTTTCTCATTTTGAATATTTTGAAAATTGATCCGAATATAATGGAAATGTTAAGTGATATGTTGATAAACCTTGAATCAAAAAATATTTTAAAACAAAATTTGAAACTGGTTATTGTCATTGTAGATATTTAAAAATTTTTAATTACTAATAGTTGGAAAAATTTGGTTGAACAAATATATATAAGAATAATATTATGCTGACAAAATGTAAATATATATATTTTAAAATGGGACAATTTCAAATAGTACCTTTGTGTTTTGATATAATCGAAGTAGAAAGTAAATTTATCATTTTCATCAACAAGACCCCTGAGGTTTGCTTTTTTTTAATCAAGTGCTAATTTTAACCCTTAAAATACAGATTTG
>JANLJB010030932.1:18142-37729 GCA_026212285.1 Bursera cuneata | reverse complement strand
ATTATATTGTAAAACGAAAATGATAATTTGACAAAACGTTGCGTACAAGATGTCCAATTTCTTAGAGCCATTGGTAATGGAAAATTCAAAAGCAATATGTAATATGGCAACAAAACATAGCACAAACTCCGATACTCAATTCAAATGATCGCACAATGTCAACAGTGGCATCTGAGTGGTAACTTTTTCCGCATGCCACACGAAGACCTTCTTAGTCTTCATGTCTTCTACTACAAATCATAAACAACGGAGTCAAATTCATTACCAATAGATTAAAAGTAGTACTATTCTCTCCACAGTGAGGCTTCTCTTATCATTTCAATGTGGATATGTAATAGTGCAAGTTTTCTTATGTTTTAATGTCTTTTAAATTATTTTTTTTTAAGTTTCTAGTTGGTGCCGTTAATAATGTTTCTAGTTTTGATTAATTGGTTTGCTATGGCATGGATATGTGTCATATCATGTCATATAAACCAATGAATCAGGCACAACTTCAGTGATGCTGCAGAATATAAGGCTTAAAAAGAATGGATTTGGATACCAAGTATAATATAATAATTATTTTTTTCTCGGATTCTGCAGAATATATAATGTTGCAAACTGCTACCAAAGTAATATTACCACTGGCCGATCCATTTTGTATGCCAAGACCCATGACTACTACAGTTTCCATTGATTTTTGAGAACCTGCAGCTTGATTGGAAATAATTATCTTATAGGAATATTTATTGATTTTTATTTGGGAAAGCCAAGTAATAAATAAGTAAAATGGTTGAAGTGGACTAAATTCCTAAGAAGATATTCCAAAATCCCTCCGTGGCCCTGCTTCTGTAGAAGTAAGAGTGAAAATTAAGGAAACTTTAAGAAATTAAACTGAAAAAGGTCACGATGGAATTGAAGTGGAAGTCACTTGCGTCAATATCAAGTGTCAAAGTGTCAAGCACTAGAAAGTGGACCAAATAATTGACCTACTTCTGGAAGTGGAAGTGATGAACAGAAGACACTTCAAAGGGCCGATAGAAAGCCATTCCCACAATCACTAGCAATTAGACAAAACGATGTCTGGTCATGAACAATGAATATGTTCAAACCTCGAAGCATCAATTTTCCAAAATATCTGTCGAAGTCAATTGGTTGTTTGTTGGGGAAATGTTAGGTATTGAAGTGGACTATCCAAATTAGCAATCATAATTGCCAATTGTTGGGTCATTTCTTGAGCAGTAACCAACTTTTAAATCCAATCTAGTATTATTGATCACATTGAATTTCGACCTGAGTTCCACTAACACCATATAGTGGCAAAGCTTGGTAAAGCTTACATAAAGGAAATTTTAAGGCAAGCTCAAGGAATTGCCTCAGTTTCAGAAGGATACAATGATGTGTTTCTTGGTTTACTTTCAATCCGTCTTTCTTTTCTGCATCACACTGATCCAGGTCACAAATTCTGCCACTTCCACCACCTTCATCACAGGAGAATTGGCTAAAAATGAGACTGATTATGTTGCCCTGCAGGCCTTCAAGTCAAAGATTAGTGGTGATCCTCAAGGGGTGCTCAACTCATGGAATGATTCTCATCATTTCTGTGAGTGGGAGGGCATAAGATGTGGACACAGGCATAGAAGAGTCACCATGCTAGACCTAGATTCAAGAGGTTTGTTTGGCTTTCTGTCTCCTTACATTGGCAACCTTAGCTTCCTGAGGGAGATTCATCTAGCAAACAACAGTATCCAAGGTGAAATCCCTGATGAAGTTGGTGGTCTATTCAGATTGAATGTTTTATCTCTGGTCAATAACTCCTTGGTAGGGAAAATTCCTGCCAACATATCCCGTTGCTCCAGGCTCACAATCTTATCTCTAGGACTCAACAAGCTAGTAGGAAAAATTCCGATGGAGTTGGTCTCCTTGTCCAACCTCCAGGTATTGTCCATACACCAGAATAAATTGACGGGAGGCATTCCACCTTTTATTGCCAATCTCACCTCCCTGGAAGTGATCTCTGCTGTTGAGAATGCCTTTGAAGGAAATATTCCGGATTCATTGGGTCGATTAAAAAAGTTAACATTTCTCGTACTTGCTGACAACAACCTCTCTGGTAAAGTCCCTCTTTCCATCTACAATCTTTCCTTGCTTGATACATTTTATGTGTCTTTCAATCAACTTCATGGAAGTCTTCCACCGAATTTAGGACTTAGCCTTCCTCAGCTCGAGGAATTTGGTGTATCAAGAAATTTTTTCGGTGGATCCATTCCAGTATCTTTGTCCAATGCTTCAAAACTCGGAACAATTGAAATGAATGAAAACAATTTTTCTGGAAAACTGTTAGTCAATTTTGGAGGCATGCAATATCTTACAGACCTGCTTATTTTCTCAAATAGTCTAGTTGGGGAAGGAGATGAGATGAGTTTTATCAATTCTTTGGTCAACTGTAGCAATTTGTTGGTTTTGGAGTTCGGTGAAAACCAATTTAGAGGAGCACTGCCTCATTCAATAGCAAATCTCTCAACCAGAATGCAAGTATTACACTTTCAACGAAATCAGTTGAACGGAAGCATCCCTTCGGGGATCGGTAATCTTGTTAACCTAGAAATATTAGCTCTGGGACATAACCAATTTACAGGCTCAATTCCCAAAGAAATGGGTAAGCTTCAAAAACTACACAGCATGAATTTTTACGGCAACCAACTTTCAGGGGAAATTCCTTTCTCTCTAGGAAACTTATCATTACTGAACAAACTTATCTTAGGCTATAACAAATTGTCAGGAATCATTCCTTCTAGTCTTGGAAATTTGAAAGAATTGGCAGTTCTGGATCTTTTTGCTAACGATCTCACCGGAGCCGTACCAAAAGAAATTTTTGATATAACAGACTTGTCAGTTTCACTAGATCTGGGTCAAAACCATTTGGTCGGATCCTTACCTTCAAACATTGGTAATCTGAAACATTTATCAATGTTTGATATGTCAGATAATAATATATCTGACGAAATTCCGAGCGAACTAGGCTTTTGTTCTAATCTTGAATATCTCTATTTGAGGGGCAACTTCTTCTATGGATCTATTCCTTCTTCATTGAGTGCTTTGAGAGGCATTCGGGACATTGATCTTTCTCATAACAACTTATCGGGTCAAATCCCAAAGTTTTTGCAGACTCTTTCTTTGGAAAATCTGAACTTATCCTTCAATAATTTAGAGGGCGAAGTACCAATGAAAGGAATTTTTGCAAATGCAAGTGCAATATCACTTGTTGGGAATAGTAATAGACTTTGTGGTGGCATCGCTGATCTGAAACTACCGAAATGCAACAAAAATGATTCCAAAAATGAAAAGAACCCCCTAGTATTCAAAATATTGATCTCAACTATAGCTTCAGTTTCAGGATTAGTCATGGTTTCATTTTTCATTTTTTGTTTGCTAAGAAAGAGAAGAGGCAAACAAATTCCTTCTCGAACTGGATCCATGCTCAAAAAAGCACTTATGAAAGTGTCTTATGAAATGCTCCGGAATGCAACTGACGGCTTTTCTCCAACATGCTTGATTGGTGTGGGAAGCTTTGGCTCTGTGTATAAGGGATTCCTTGACCAAGAAGGACCAGCTGTTGCAATCAAAGTACTTAATCTTCAACGCCAAGGAGCTTCCAAGAGTTTCATGGCAGAGTGTAAAGCATTGAGAAATATTCGTCATAGAAACCTTGTCAGAGTCATAACATCTTGCTCAAGTGTGGATTTTCAGGGTAATGACTTCAAGGCTCTTGTTTATGAATACATGCCAAATGGGAGTCTTGAGAGGTGGTTACATCCAACTCCAGAAGCAGAAGAAGAGCAACCTGAAATTCAAAGTCTTACCTTTCTACAGAGACTAAACATTGCAATTGATGTAGCATCTGCACTAGATTATCTCCATAACCACTGCCAACAGCCAGTTTTTCATTGTGATCTAAAACCGAGCAATGTGCTTCTTGACAGTGACATGACCGCTCATGTTGGGGATTTCGGGTTAGCAAGGTTTCTTCAAGAAGACTCAAATTCAATCCAAAGTAGCACTATTGGAGTAAGAGGAACAGTTGGATATGCAGCCCCAGGTAACCAGCAAATGCTTTCAACATAATATGTAATTAATAATTACTTTTCAAAAATCATGATCGTACTAATTAATTAGAATATTGTGTGTTGCAGAGTACGGTCTTGGGAGTGAGGTTTCAACAAATGGGGATGTGTATAGTTATGGAATCATGTTGTTGCAGATGGTAACAAGGAAAAGGCCCACAGACATCATGTTCGAGGGAGATCTTAATCTTCATAAGTATGCTAGAATGGCATTGCCTGACCATGTGATGGACATTGTGGATCCAATGCTTCCAAATGATGATGAAGAGGTGGCTACTACTGATCATAGGCTTATACAAGAAAGAAACATCAATAGAAAGGAATGTATCATTTCTATGGTAAGGATTGGAGTTGCGTGTTCAATGGAGTCACCACAAGATCGAATGAACATAATCGATGTTGCCAGAGAACTAAAACTGGTCAAGAACACCCTTTGTCAACCTAGAATTGTGCCCAACAAGAAAGGAGGTCAGATTCATAAGATTGAAACAACCTATCTTATTAATAAACAGATAAAATCTCCTTTAGCAATTGCTGAAGGATGTAAGCAATGGTTATTGGTGGCATACCAATCCTGTTAAAGGTTCTGTAATATCTTGTGTCCCTCTCTTTATTCCTGAAACATTTTATAAATTGCAGGTCCACGACGCTAATATGTTCGTCAAGCATTTGACAGCAGATTTTTGATCTTAGACAAGCAAGGTGATGAAACAACAAGTGGAGTTTTCGTGGGGCATGCCATGCAACCTCATTTTATCAACTTATATGTATCTTTTTTTACATAATATTTGTGGGATTCTTCTATTGAGGCTTGAAGTTGAAGTTTTCCTCAAGGTAAATGATTAAGCTATGTTAAGATACATGAATTGTATTTGTCCTGAAAGGAATGGCTGAAGCCCTCTGCTGCATGAAGATGTGCTTAGTTCACAATGAAATAAGTTGTCGCAGTTTTTGATGATTCCCCTGTAAGATGGTATTCACTCAACTAGTGTGCTTAGTTTGCAATAGTTGTTGATTGCAAAAGAAATGTTTATTCCACAAAGGAATTTCATTAAATTATTTTTTTTAATCTTGAAATACTTTAATTGATTGAAAAATATTAAGGTTTTTATTTTATGAATCGATTTTACCAAAATTAATTTGGCGCCAGAAATGGTTCTTTAATAGACGCAAGAGCCTCCTTCTGATATTTGGGCTCTCGGCTGTGTAGTGCTTGAGATGTTGATAGGGAAAGATGCTTGGGATGTGGAGGAAGGTACTGAGATTGCACAACTTTTGCGCGTGATTAGAGATGAGGATTCCTGGCCTAAAATTCCATCTGGGATTTAGAAAGAAGCGAGACAGTTTTTGCTGGCATGTTTTGCGAGGAACCCCATGTACAGATTTACAACTGAGCTGAGATGTTCTTGGATGAGCCATTTGTACAGACTTCCTTGAAGAGTACATTGAATTAGAAAATGGTTCAGATGGAGAGCTGTTGGATGAGCCAGTTGTAGAAGAGTTCTTGGAGATTTCACTGCATTGGAAGATGATTCAGATGGTGCAGTGTCATTGTGTTATGCAGATGCTGGTTTGGGTTCTTCCTTATGTGTAGATGGTTCAGGTTATGTAACAGTATTTACCCGTCCAGATAACTCAGAAGAGGAAAATTTTGGGTTCGATGAATCATTGTGTAATGCAGATGCTGGTTTGGGTTCTTCCTAATGTGTAGATGGTTCAGGGTTTGTAACAGTATTTATCCGTCCAGATAACTAAGAAAAGGAGAATTCTGGGTTCGATTAAGTAGCAGAATCGAGAATTCAAATAACAAGTAATACTTGAAATGTAATACTTTTCCATTTGGCACGTATATACCTCATTGTACCTGATTGTGTACTCTTGATCAATTGGTTTGCCGTAGAATTCAAAGTTTTGTTTCTATTCATTACATTTGTAAATCTAAATCTCTTTCTTCATGTCATGGTTCAACATTTTTCAATTTGTCAATTATCCTGCACCAACTACAGATAATGTTTAGAATCCTTAAGACACTCAATTGGATATGGGCAGTGATGAATTGGCTATGTTATTGCATGGATACTCATTATATCAGTTGCAACTTCAGTGATTCTACATAATATATGGATTTAGGTATCAAGTGTTCTATAACCATTGATGAAATTGTATTGTTTTTCCCGGATTCTGCAAACTAGATAATGCTGCAAGTTATGCACTGCTACCAACAATTCTCAAAAATGAAAAAAATAAGCTATACTGCTTCTAGCCTCGCCTATACAATTAAGTCCTACAGAGAACGCATACCATGTTCATGCCTAACAAGAACAAAGCAACATTCTTCCCTCACTGATCTAAACAGAAGAATTTGTATGTCTTCATGGTGGCCACCTTATGCAGTTATGCAAATACATCATTATAAGATTTGCTTCCAAAGTTAGCATTAAAGTCCAGTCTACTTTTTTAGCAACAAAAATCAGACCTGCAACGTCCATCAAACAGATGTTACCAATTTCCTGTACAATTAAGTGTCACAAGTTTATAAAGCCATATTTTAGCGATAGGCCCATCTCCAATCATCACCATCCATCTTCATCATTCTCTTCATTACCATAATAATCACAGTGAATGCCGTTGTCATCAAAATCATCATAAAAGATCATCTTCATGATACAGATCTCTACATCTCTTGAAGCATTACGACTGCCACTCTCACTTTTTTCTTCTGATACATCAGGGCTTCACCCTCCCCCTCTTCCCCTTCCACTTCTGAAATCTCATCTGCATAAGCATTTCTAGATGATGTGCCTAATTATAATCTTATTTGTTTTGTTAGATAATTTGTTTTGTTAGATAATATAAAGGGGATTTATAAAAATAACTAAATTCAAGGGGTGAAAATATTAATCATATTTTAAAAATTTTGATTTATCTAATTAGAAAAAATCACCATTGATCGAGTAGATATTAGTCAATTACCTGTTAATCTATTATAGGTCTAGGTCTATTATATTTGGTTAATCTCTTATATCTTTTAGTTTAATGGTGGCCTGTTTTTATTAAACAAATCAAAATCTTTAAAATTTAGATTATTTTTAATTTTAGTCTCTCAAATTTGATTATCTTAAGCAATCACTAATATATAAAATAAATATTTTTCTATCCATTTATTTTGTGTTCTGTTTTAACTCTTTACTAAAAATTTGCCAAACTATTAAGTTATCAAACTATAGAATGATGCGTTGATTTGTCGAATTTTGTCTTTTTATCTGAGAATCTAAAAATAAATTTGATATTTTAACAAAAGGAGACTATATTTTCTACATTTTTTTCAAAATTAAAAACTGAATCGTTTGTAATTTTTAACAAAATCAATACAGTGGTTCATAAAATCTGGAGCACTTAATACTACGGAAAATGACCGGGGTAGGATAACGTCGTTAATTTGAATCAGCCCCTAGAGTGCAGTGAATTTTAAAAAAACCCAAATAAATCAGGTAATAGACAACAGAGGAAAGGAGCGCTTGAACTTACCTTCAGTTCATTTTCATTCTAATTCCACCGATCCAAATCTCAATTGTGCCAATGAACAATCTAGAGTTCGGCCGGTGAAGCAATGCTAGGCGCTAGGTTCTCACTCTTCGGTACCGGCGGTGGCCGATCGTACAAGGCGGGGGGTAATTCCCGAGTCAGCGAGGCCTCTCCGACGCTAAAACTACAGACGGACAGAGATTTGTACAGACCTGGCGACTCCGTTTACATCACGATCGAGATCTGCAATCCTCTTAGCGATGAAGCTTCTTCCATGTCCTCTCTCTTGATCGAAAGCCTCGCATTTGAAATCAAAGGGATTGAGAAGTTGGATAGCCAGTGGTTCGCTACTCAGAAGCCGCTTCCCGGATCCAATAACCGAAGAGGTTTCTTATAACAAATTTTTCTGGATCCTGCTTTGTTTGTTAGTTATGAATCTTGTGATACAATTTTCTGAAAAATGATAGGTTACCTGGCCGGCAACGTTACCGGCTTATTGTAGCCATTGGATTGAATAGTGGCAATCTTACGGTTGCCAAGGTTTTGGCGGTAATGTTGCCGGCACGGTACTGTAGACTGGCTCTACGTGTTTTTTATTAAGATTTTTGTGCCTACGTTTTGTTGTCTTTTCAGGCGAGCTTGTTTTCTTAGACTGTTCAGCGAAGTCATTGGTTTCGAATCAGATTGTGTCATCTGGTGCCACTAAGTCATGTAAGCTTAGCTTTTTTTCCCGCCTTTCAGTTTAATACTAGCTTTATGTGTGCTTGTGTGTTGTTTTGTTGTCTTTAACTTCATTACAAACTGGGTGGTTATCAGTGAACCTTTTTGGATCTTTGAGCTATGATCACCGTCCAAACCATTTGGTTCGGTTCTATTCATACGATGTTGATTTTAATTCTGTTTAGTGATATATGATCTAGTAAACTGAGAAGGAATTAGCAGTTCTTTTCATTATGGATGAGACAGTTTTTTGTTTGATAAGAAACAAGACTTGTAATGGATGAGAACTTTACTAGGAAGAAGAGAAGAGAGGTGTTCAAGAGGGAAGATTAATTTCTTTTTTAAGATAAATGAAAAGGCAACAAATTTTAAGACAGATTTAGACAATTTTCAAACAGGATTTCCACAACAAAGTTCCTAGCTTTAGCTGAGAAATGCTTCTCCACATTTGCCGCCTGGGAAACTTCTGCAATGATGTAATTATAGATATAAATTTCAATTTTTTATTTGAGTCAACAATGACTTCCTTTTTTTTTTAACCATATTACTTTAGTTGAATCATGTCATATATGGGAGGTACCCAGCGGCACCAATTGTTTGGACCTCATGGGTTTCCATTTTGAAGGGCTGGAGATTGTTTGACATGGCTTCAAAGTATATATATCATTTAGCTCTCTCTACTCTTTTCTATCAAAGAGAGTTGTGCTGATGCAAAATGGGATTGCAAAAGAAATTATCAATGGTCTTCTTAAAAAAAAAAAAAAAAAAAAAAAAAAAAAAAATTTTTNTGGTCTTCTAAAAAAAAAAAAAAAAAAAAAAAAAAAAAAGAATTTTTAGAGAAATGGGTGAAGGTATGTATATTACACCATGGGTAGAAATAAAAAATAGAATAAAATTATTTCCTGTGCTTCAAATGGACGTTTACGCACTTAATAACTTGAAATTTGTCTAGCTAATCCTATTTCTGAAAACTGGTATTCTAGAACCCTTTCTTAACCTCAGCCAATAATTTGTAAAAGTTGGTAACAAACTGCTGTTTCCTTACAACTGATGTACAATCAATTTTGTGGGGCTTCTTCATAATTCACAGCAGTTACTTCCTTGAATTGGAATTCTATTATAGATGGTGGATAATTTATTGTTATCCCATTCATACTATATTTTGATTCAAAAAGTTGATCTCTAAAATCACTTTTCTTATCTGCAGATGTTGTCCGAACTGAGTTGCCTAGCGTTATACCACCATCTTACAGGGGTACTACCATTCGCTATATGTACTATGTTAAGAGTACATTATGTGGACGGTGGCTGATTCTGGAAAATGGGCACACCCATAGAGACTCAATAAAAGATCCTACTGAAGTGGTTTGTTCACAAAATTTTATTACCTGCCGTTGAGGTTGCTGAAATAATTTGATTACATTCTCTTTTATATATAGAATGTGCACCTATTATAGTTGGAGCTTTTTTATTGTTTAGCTTTTTTTTTTTTTTGGAAATACCCCTATGATTGACTTTGCTGATAAGTGCTGTACTCCAAGATATCCTTTAGCTTTTGGGAGTGCTGTGTTACACTTTTCTTTGTTGGTTAATGAGATTTGCTTGTAATATACTTTCTTTCATAGTCAGTCAAGTATTTGTGTTATATATGTATATTTTAAGATGGTAAGCATAACGTAGACAGTTCTTTATTGAGATGCTTATTATAGTTAGTTGATATTTTTAGTGTCCTATATATATAAGTTATATTTTGATCCTCCTTTCTTACCTTCTCATACCTTTTTGGTAGTTTAGATTTTTCCTGTCCTATTTAACAATAAAGTGATGTCCCGTCTATCGGTGCCTGAAGTTAAATTTATTATTTCCTTTGCTTCTGTGATAGAAGATGGCTGATTTGATAATTGTTGAAAGATTAGTTGATTTGATAATTCAAAGTGATTTTTAATTGGCCTCATGTTTTGGTGTCTTCCTCTTTCCACAAAATTTTTTGGAAAAAGGAACTGAGTTAAATTGACATATAATTATTGGGAGCTACAGTCTCTCAGCCTAAGGGTAAGGCATCTTTCAATGAAGAAAAGGCTTCTATATCTGTAAATCTTATTTTGAAGTACTATGAAGAAAATTTCAATGAAGATTTCAAGAAGTTCAATATGATATTGGAGGCTCTTATTTTCCTAAAACAGTCTGTGTTTCGACTGTAGCTTTATGGAAGTCTAACACAGCAGGAGCTATTTAGAAACCAAGCATTGAACTTGGCTGTTTCATGGTGTGTTAAATTCAGAAAGGATAAGAGACAGGAGACTTCTCTTTGTGACTGCGCAGAGGCTTTTATTCTTAAAAAGGCTTTTAAAGAAGTTGACCTCCATTTGTCCATTCCGAGATCTAGTTATTATCTTCTAGTAGCTCATTTGTGCTTTGTAAAGGAAAGAAGGCTAAGATGCTTTCAAAATATGTGGTTTACCTTTTTTTTGGTTCATTTATTATGAAAGAGATGGTCAGATTTTTGAAGATCCAAAAGGAGAAGATACCAATATGTTATGGGAGAAAATGCTGTTTTTTGCTTCACTGATGGCTTCAATTTCAAAAAACTTTCATGACACTTCATTCGTCTTTATTCATCCCAATTGAATTGGGGTTTTGGGCTGTTTTGTCCTAGTTTTCAGGGTTGCTTAACCATATGGCTCTACTTCCGTTAACTTCCTTTCTGCACAACCTATACAGAAGTTTATTTGGTTAGTTTTGTCATGTAACATTATGTAGTTTTTCTTTCCTTGGTCTCATTCTCGAGGTTAAAAGTTCAAATTCCCTTAGGACCTCTTACTTGGGATATGTCGATTCTATAAGTTTCTTGAATACCAAATTTGTGAGGTCTTTAGAAGTCGGTGGACGACAGAACGATGGAGAAATTTCTGTGAATATATATAAAATAAAAAAGTTTAGTTTCTCTTCTGATAATTTATTTTTTCATGCCCTTCTTGTGAATATTTATTAATACACAACATGAGAAAGTAGAGAAGGGATTTTACTTGTTACATCTCAACATGGTTTATTGTGATTGCTGGTGGTATTATACTATTTTTGCTTATCATTTGATTAGACATAGTAATCTTGAATATATTGACTTAAGGAGACCCAATTTTGAAATGATTGCATGTTGCTTCTGTGATTTCTTTATCCTAACATTTAAAAATTAATGTTTCACTACACTCTATGCTTTAAAGCATTTTTAGTAGACGTGGTGTAGAGGTAGCTTTTAATCTCATATCTATCAAAGAGACTTGTTATGCTTTACGTTTTAAAGAGTGAAATTAATGTTGGGAATTTAAAAGATCTTTAAAGCAGGCATACAGGCTTCTGAAGTGACTTTGGGTTAATCTTTCGTGAAAACTCAAGTGAATTAGCTCAAGGCGCTTATAAATACTTAATTAACTAAATGTTTAATTGTACTAATATAGTAATTCAGTTAACGACTTCGTCAACTATCTTCCTAAACAGTTACAATTTATAACTATCTGATTTTGACACTGTACATAAAGTAAATAGCTCTTACTTGAGTTTTGACAAGAATGATAATGTCTATTTTATTTATTTAGAAAATTTCAGTGCACTATTTTTTTCTTTCAGGTGTGTTTAATTCAAGGCTTCTACTTGTAGGTTCATTTTTTGTCCTCAAAGTAATTAAAGAGAAAAGGTTAAGGTAGATCTCTAAATTGTGTAATAATTCCCTCTTCTTCATGGCTGAGTTCCAGCTATACTTACCTTACAAAATTTGTTGGCTATTAGATGTCCTATAATTAGCTATATTAGTCTAAATATCTGAGGTATGAGTTCTAAGGATTTAGCAGAGTGTCCATAATGATATGTAATTGAGCTCTATGCTTGACTCCTTTATTTATTATTTTTTGATCTGATGAAATGGAGCCTCTTGGGACCATTTAACCCCATTAATTTTAAGCAGTCAATACCTTGAATGAAATTACGTAATTGCAAATCATTTGCTAGTGGCTCATGCAACTATTGATCGTACGGAATTTTGGACGTACCGTCATTGCTGCAAACTGCATTTATATAGATGTTTGTCTTCATTTTTATTGAATTTAAATGCCAGTGTAAATTTTTTATGCATAAAGAATTGTTTCCATGATTCTTTCTTTGGATGCATCTACTTTTTATTTTCTGTTGTTTATCTCATGGCTTGTCCTTTGCTAATATCTGCTGTCATACTTAAACATGTTTTGGCTTATATACATGTTTGTAAATGTAGATTTGTTATGGGATACCTAATTTTTTGTTGCAATGGACAGCCTTAGAGTAATTTGATTTGCAATGTCTTCTTGTAAAGGTATGCCTTTAATAAGCTTTTGTTATCAACAGGAAGCTCGTATCCCATTGCAAATCTGGGTCACTCAGAATGGCAATGGCTTACTAATGGAAGAGGGTCAACATGACGGTGAGCTGCTGTTTAGTACTTCTTACTCCAAATTATACCGGGATATACTCATGTCCTTAATATGTTACAATTAATAATGTTATTATTTATGAAATTGCTATCGTCTAGGAATCATTTAAAGCCAATAATAAAATTTTGCTGGCCTAGAAATTCTTTGTTTTTGGCATTTTAAGACTTTTAAATCTTATATGACCCATAAGTAATGTGTAATGGATAAGCTAATGCCATTTGCACTGTCCCATGCCAAAGTTTTCACTGAGTAACTCATGCAACTCAGCTAATTTGTGTGACTTGGCTGTATTTTGTATTACTTAAAGTGAGCCAGTAGCAGATTTTAAGAGTATCTCCAATGATGTTAGGTCAATGCTTCATGCTAAACTGTATGATAATGTTGTGACTGTGGCAACTTGATTAGCTAATTGGCTTGAAGTATGATACATTGAGCTTTTTTTTTTTAAATGATTGTTAGGGAAAATCATAATATATTGTCCTCAATCTGATCCATACTTCTTTTTAGTGTTCTTAATTCTACCTCTTTTTAGAGTGTTCTTAATTCTTGTGCCAGTGGATTTTCATGTTTCTAAATTGCAAGTCAGTTAAAGTTGTCGGTCATTATGATCTAAGTTACATGCTGATGGATTTGTGGTTGCAACTTATTTAAATTGAGTTTGGATGCCACAATGAAATTCTGGAAGCTTGTAAGGCTTCACATCTTAGATTTCTTCATTTTTTTTTACTGAATTTATTCACAGTTTTGTTTCATACCAAGAAGGGTTTATACTCTCCTGTGTTAGTGGGGTTGAGGCCCATTGTGTCATTGTTCTTTAATGTACATTCAGACAAGCAACAAAAAGAGGATAAAGTACATAATTATTTCTAGTCTGAGTTAAAATTTATTTTGAAAATACATTGTTTTTGGCATCTTTATCACAAAATTGCCCCTGGCTGTCTGTATGTTTAGTTAGCTAAAGTGATTATTAATTTTCTCCTAAGTAACTTGTTGAAAATTAAGAAGTCTTGAAATGGCCATATGAAACATGACGGAACCATGCTTATGCATATTAGATCACAGCCCAAATTGTGATTCTGCTTTTTAATATTTCTAAATTTTGGGTTTTTGAAATATTAATATGCTGTTGCATATCTGTTAAGTTAATAGAATAACATGATAATTATGCTATTTTGATGGTTCAGGGATCGTCCCTGCTTCAACCATCCAAATGGATATATATTGGAAAGAGGCGGATGGAGACTCTGAATGGGTAAGAAGTTAGTGATTCTTATCTACTTAATATTTATATGTATACACTACTCTTCTCATTTTTTGGAGTAATATGCAACCTTTATAAGCATTTTCATTCAAGTAATGCTTTTTATGAACAGTTTGAATTTATTAAATTGATCTTTTGGTACAGTCTAGGGCAAATGAGATATATGATGGAGTTGAGGAAGGTTATTCAAGCTCCAGGGATGAGATCTCATCTGTTTCCTCCTACAACCATGGTAAAGAACATGTTCTCAAAACTTTTGGAAGTTCACTGTCGTTACAATCGTCTACTGCAAGGTCTTCAAATGTGGCACTTCCTCGGCTGTCGGCAGCAGAGGCTTTGTACGACTCCGGTGCAGGTGAGTTGCACTTGAGAATTTCTTAGTCACTTGTTTATTGAGCTTCTTTTTCTTCTGTCATTTTTTACCTTTTACTCTTTTTCTTCATTTTGAGTTCACAATAATAATTGCCTTTCACTTTTTGAGTTTGTTTAATCGTACATTATGAAGTTTTCTTTGTGAATTCTTCAGTGTGCTCATCAAAATAATGATAACCTTGTTATGGTATTGATTAGGTTTAGAAAGAGAGGTTTTCTTAACCATAGGTTACTTTTTCAAAGCAGATATTTTGTCACCCAACAAGTCTTCAGATGTTGTATCTCCAAGCGAACAGGAGAAGCTTACAGGACATGTCTCTGCAGATGATGTCGCAGGAGTATCCCCTTCACCTCTATTAGGAGCCATTGAACCGGCAACATGTAAGTTTACTTCGTTTTATTTTCATTACAATGTTTTGTGAATGCATCCCAAAAATCTTGGATCCGATTTTAGCTTTTTCAATAGAGTCTGGTAAACTTATTTGCTGCAAACATTTTCTGCAGCAGAAGGCTTTATTCGAGGAAGGTCTTATAACATCAGGATGGATGACCAAGTTCTGCTAAGATTTTCTCCGAAGAACTCTGACTCAACTTATTACTTCAGTGATATGGTATTCACAGTATTAGATGACTTTTCTGACTCATAATTTAACATTCTTTCCTCATTATTGCTTTCTCTGTCTTTCCCCTTTTTGGTTTTACTTACCTGTTCCAGTAACAGATTGGTGGAACTCTAACTTTCTTTCACGAAGAAGGAGCTAGGAGATGCCTTGAGGTAATGTCATACAACAAGCAATCGAGAAATTATTTTCTGAAATTAACAGGTAGTGAAATGATATTGACCTTTTGACCAGCATGTTTGGTGTCTTGCAGGTTTCAATAACATTGGAAACTTCAGAGACAATAAGTGGGCGCTTTGTTCATCCTTCTCGCAGAAATTCACCAACAGTTACGAAGGTGTACTTTTTTTATTCTCACTCGTTCACATTTTTTGGTTAATGGATTAGGGCTGCACCTAAATCATTTTGTTTAATTTCATCTACATACCTTATGTCATTCCAGAACCCACTGGTTTGCCCTTCAAATACTTATTAAATGAGTCATTAAAGTTTTGATATAAAATAATGGGAAGCCAAAAAAAAATCTTTATGACATTAATGAATCCAAGTCTGGAGTTGGTATCTTTCAATAACTTTAAAGTCACTTCATTTTCTCCTAATTTGGAGTACTAATTCTATAAAAAAATGAAATTCCTTGGAAAAAAAAAATTCAGGAGATTTGAATGATATAAACTAATAATTGAGTATTACAAGTTTTAGTATGTAATTTTATTTTGATTTAGTACACACTGGCGCTATGTCATATATATCAATTTTCCTTGCTATTACGATTTGAATTATCATCTTGCTACCTGCCAACAAAAATTATTTGCAGAAAGAAAGTAGAACTGAGTAGTTGAAAGTAATGCTCTAAGATTTAGTGCTTTTTTGAATTCTGGATTAAGTTTTGAAATTCTAATGATTTTTTTATTGTATGTCATTCTACAGATCCAGAGTGACCACCATGAGGTTGTTGCAGATTTGGTGCAAACAAGCTTTCTTTTTTCAATTCCCATGGACGGGCCCATGTCCTTTTCTACTCCTCATGTCTCTGTGCAATGGGCACTACGCTTTGAATTTCTTACCACTCCAAAGAATGTAAACTGGTCGAGGTATTGATTACTATATCTTCTTTTGTCCTTGTGTCATTATATATATAGACAAATAAATGTGTTGCAAAGGTTCTCATAGTCCTGAAGTATGGTTAATGCGCATCATGTTAGAAGGTATTCCATTGGCAAGCAAATGTTAGAGGACTTATCTCTATTCGATTATTTATTTATTTTGATAGGAAACAAGATGGATATTAATAAATCTAAAAATGATAATACAACAGTGTCCCAGATGTTCACTTAGAATTGTTGGGCTGTCAGTGAGGAAGAAAAACAGTAAAAATGTGTCATCTGGTTAACCCATGTACTCATTTACTCTTTATGATCTTTACTTGAGGTGGCAGTTTTGATATGATAAAATTCTGAAGATTATATTTACAAAAATAATTGTTAGGACGCTATAACTACCAAATGGAGGAGTTACCAAAGTGTGAGAAGATCGGAAATTGTGCTAGGAGAGTTTAGTAATTTCAGTGAAGAATACAGTAAATTTTGCTATGTTCTTGTAATCTTCAATGATCAAAATCTTAATTCATGGGATCCCTGAAAATGCTATGCAAATTTAAAAGGGCAAGTGAAAAGAGATTTCCTTAATTTTTCTGAGCAGTAAAAATTTGTCTCATCAATTAGACATGGTAATAATTTTGGGGAATGAACTTCTGTGTAATCAATGTAAGTATAATGGTCATGAGATAGATTATAGTGGTGTAACTACTTGTTCCTTTTGCTTTGTCTGCTCATCCATGGTGAGATATAGTCTTGTGGCTTGATGATCAAATCTTTCTTGAGCTTTTGATTCTCCTAATTGTCACATAACAGTATTTTATCTTAAGCAACAACTTGTTTTCACAGCAGTTGTTGCATGTTCTTGTCAACTGTCTCACTGTGAATTTGCATTTTTGAAATTCAGATATGAGCATCCTCTTCTCATAGAGGGTAGGGACAAAAGTGAGTGGATTCTTCCTATAACTGTACATGCACCTTCCCCAGGGACTGCTGCTGCTCACACCCGAAGTAAGAAGCTTTTCTCTTTGGAACCCTTGTGGGTTCGTACTTAAAGGTGAGAGTGAATCTTTAATTGAAACTATATGACTTTGGAATACTATCTTATTGAATAACTTATTTTGTGAAAATTTTATTTGAATTGTTTGACATTTTTGCATGATTTTTAACTTATTTTGTCCACATTATTATTACATCAAACTGTTTTCTTTGGACACAACTAGGCTGGGAGACCAAAGAAGACCAAAGAAGACCTACAAATATAAAAAACTCACCTTCTGTACTGCAAATAGCATGTCTCGAGAAATTAACAAATTACTAATCACCACTTAGCAAAACAAGCTCCCAAAAGTTGATAAAATATGATCTTGGATTGCATCCTATTTATATGATTTTGCTGTTTTTGTTTCCATATCTTCAGGTTTCTTTTCTTTCTTCCAAGTGCCAAACTTCAACTACCAATTCAAACGCTTGTGTCTTACATACACTAAATGCAACTTCTTTCTCGCTGCATCATCTAAGAGCTACGGTCTATTCAAATCTCATTTTTGAGTTTGTCCTGAAGTTTGATTTGATATGTTGTTTAATAGATATTTTAGAGGGAGCTGGAAGGAGAGAAACCAGAAGAAGAATAGTGCTGTTTCCTATGTAGATACGGTTTTTACAATGAGAAACAAGCTACGAGGAGCTAGGCAATCTGCTGCAATCTTTAGATTATGTTGCCATGTAGATGGATAAAAGTCAGGCTTAACGTTGAGCACTCTCCTTGCGAAGAAGATGCACCAATGTGGATGGTTAAATTTGAGTATGCTTCTCAGGAGAATTAAATTTGCTAATTTCTCATTTTGGCTCTTTACAATTTGTATAATGTGACAATCTTTTTTTTCAACTTGTGAGTCTAAACCATTTTTTTTTTTAATTAGTAAGAAATAAACTGGAGAACCTATCCTCAAGTATAGACAGCTAAAAAATGAATTGGAGAATTTTACTAGTCTTTACTTTGTAAAAGCAAATTTCTGAGATGAAAACTAAGAGGCATGTTTATAGGGCCAAGTACATGACCTGAGTTGAACGACTGGTAGAGATTGTTATAACTGTGGAGGATACAGTAGTATTCTTGTAAATTGTGAACTTTTTTAATTCTCTTATGCTATAGTTTTAATATTTAATTCCAATAAATTAATTCTTGTTAGCGTATTATTGTTATTTTTTCAATTGACTTTTTTTTTTAATTATTTTTGGTGATTTCATGAATAAAAAATCAAAGGAGATAAATTTTGAATCATGTGCTCTAGGAAATATGCCTCCTTTGATGTCATTTTTACGACTTAAAATTGTTCTTTTTCAATGATAGAGGTTTATTTTTTTAATGGTTGCATGCCTTTATTTATCTTGAGAAACGTACATGCTATGATTTAATAATTATATTCTACGTACAAAATTCTTTATTCAAAGTAATTAATATAAATTATAAGATATAATACAATTATGGCAGTGAAAAAAAAAATCAGTAATCATCTAGTAAAGAGTTTGTACGTGTAATAATATTCTATAATAAGTTATGGGCTATTTAGGGTATTACCTAAAAATTTATGTTAAAAAATTAAAATAAAATAAAAACTATTTTTTTGGAAAGAATGTTAAAAACAAGACTATTACTAATAATTTCATTTTTTTTAAAATAATATGGATACTCATTACTACAATCCATATAGTTTGATTATTTTTTTTGGTTAATTTTTAATATTTGAAAATTAATAGGAGTCAAAATATTGAATTATTAAATGTGATTATAATATTTAAATTTTTTACTTATAATTTGAGTATTTTTTAATGTTAAAAGTAGTTTTTAAAATAATGAATTATATGTTAGTTTTCTCAGTAAATTATTATGGAAATACTCCGACTAGGAGATATTTTAAAGGCTTCTTATGGTAAGAAGCCAAAAAGGGCAACCGGGCAACGACAAGTCTGTAAAATTCTCCATAGATTGGCTTTCTTAAATTTCTATAAATTTTTATTTTTTTAATCATCTAATTATTGGTTTCTAGAAAAGCAAACTATGAAAGTCGGTGGCCATGGAACATTATTTACAAATATCTAAGGGGTATTTACTCTTGGACCCAAAAAATTAAAAGAAAAAAAAGTTAAATATCTCATTGAATATAAAACTAACACTGACTTCTTAAAATTTAACTTTTGTTAATTATATTTGATAGTATTATAGTAAAATTTTAGGATAAATATATAAATACCCCTCTGATATCTCAAAAATAATAAACTTACCCCTTAATTATAAAATAACATAAAGACATAATTTTTTATAATATATTGAAACTAATTCATATTATGGGTATTACCGATATTTTATTTATTAAAATAATATAAAATATTTAAAAATTAATAAAATTTTATAAAAAAATAATAAAGATA
>JANLJB010030932.1:292-18092 GCA_026212285.1 Bursera cuneata | reverse complement strand
TAAAGATATATTTCATACACTAAATAATTTTTATAAATTTAAAAAATTTACTAAAAGTAAATAATTTACTAAATAATTACAAAATAATTTCACCTACTTCAATTAGTTTTTTAGTAAATTATTTACTAAAATTTACTTGATTAATTTACTCAAATTATCTAATAAAAGAAATATATTTTTATTATTTAAATTTACAAAAATTACTTAGTTCTTAAGAAATAATTTAATTTCTTATTTATTAAAATTATTTAAATTTATAAATATTATTTGCAAATAAAATATATTTTTGTTATTTTTTGGTAAATTCTTATAATATTTTTATTAATTTTTAAATAGTTTATATTAATTTAATAATTAAAATATCAGTAATATCCTAACAATGTTAATTAGTTTCTAAGGATTATAAAAAAATGCAGGTTTTAGTAAGTGAGATTATTTAATAATTTTTTACTAAATTTTTTAAATTTATAAAAATTATTTAATGTATGAAATATATCTTTATTTTTTTGTAAATTTTTATTAATTTTTAAATATTTTATATTATTTTAGTAAATAAAATATCGATAATACCCTCATATTACTAATTAGTTTTAAAGGATTATAAAAAATTGAGTCTTTATTATTTTATAATCAAGGGATGAGTTTGTTATTTTTGAAAATATTAAACGGGTATTTATCTATTTATTCTGAGTTTTTATTGTAGTATCGTTAAACATAATTAACAAAAAATAAGTTTTGAGGGGTCAATTTTAGTTCTAAATTTAATAAAATATTTGATTTTTTTTTGAATTTTTTGGGGGATCGAGAGTAAATACCTCAAATTGTTAAGTTTGCCACTTTCCTAAAAACTTAAGCTTGTAGGTGTGGGCTTAACTTGAATATTTAAGCCTTTAATACGCCCCCTCACGTGCAGGAGTCTCACGTGCACTTGCAACGTGGACCAGATCGAGCCTCACATGCCTCAGCGGGTCTTACAAGTGGGCCAAACAATAACTTTTTATATTTTTTAATTAAATGACACGGAGAGGATTCGAACCTGGACCGTTGGGTCACTATAGCTCTGATACCATGAAGACTTGAATTCTCTGAATTTTTGTATATATGTTTAGGTTACAAAGAACCAAATATATAGTGTACATCATAGAGTAAAAAAAGGAAAGAATCCCTATAATAGGAGAAAATCATAAACTCCCTATATTAGTGGATCTAATCTAATCCCTTCCTAATATATTTACACTATACAGGAAACAAACATATTTCTATTTTCAACACAAATATCTAATATTATCACTTAAAGAGCTTGTTAATTTGAATACTTTTTAAGCAATTAACAAAAAATAGATTTCACAATTGTTAAAACAAAGGAAGGAGAGTTTTTTATTATTTTCATTGTCCCCCAATTAGTTTGAAGCCAACGCCGCGGATGAACCCCACATTAGGGGTGGACACGGGTCGGGTTGGGTCGGATTTGGCCCAACCCAAAAAAAATTCGAACCAGATCGGGTCACCAATAATGAATCCGTCGGGTTCGGGTTGGTCGGGTTCATATCGGATTTTTCGGGTTGAAAGATTAGTCTTTTTTGCTGTTCGGGTCGGGTTATATTCATATGATTTTATATAGTAAATAATATTTATTTACAAAATTATCATCAAAATGAGGTATAATCAAGTTGTAAGTTTGTTAAAGGAGTAAGTAGAGGTCAAGAGTTCGAATCCAAGTGTCTGCAAATATTTTCTTTAAAAAAATTTTTGGCGGATCAGGTCGAGTAAATATATCCATCCCTACCCCACATGAAAACAAAGGAAGGACAAATTAACAATAAAAAGAAAAATAGATTTCATATTTGTTTAAAAAGAAAATCCGAACTTTGAGTATTACAACGAAGTACGAACCGAAGATATTTTCAAGACATAATTTACAACGACGTCACATGTTTTGACTATCTTCATTTCCCCCCGTTAGTTTGAAGCCAACGGTGCGGATGAACCCCACATTAAAACAAAGGAAGGAGGCGCGTCTCCATTGAATGGTAACATACACTGGCGGGCATCCAAAAACCCTAAGGGAAATTTGCCTAAATAGCCTCGTGGAGGGTCCAAAATGAAAAATAACCCTCATTAATAATTCTCTCATAATAATAATCATTTACTACAATAATTATCGTTATAAGTTAAAAATATCCTTGATTATTATAAAAATAGATTTTTCTTATTAGGTTATGATGAATGAATTTTGATTATGTTGATTAGTTGAGATTGTATACATTTGCTTAAAATTGAGTTTATTTGAATAATTTTCGAAGTTTGAAGTTGGATTTTTGCTAATTTGAAAGTTTGATTGTGTTGAATGATATAATTTAAAAACATAACGTTTCGACGTTGAAGATGACTTACAAAGTTTCAGGACCGTGACTGATTGGATGGTGATCCACAGTCTGATTGTGAGACCTTACACAAATCGTCACAGTCGAATCGTGAATTCCTTAATAACCTATATTCTCATCACGATGGACCGTAGCTCATCACTAAGACCGTCACTGTCTTTCATAGTTTTAACTTCACATTTTTTACTTGACATATAATTTACAGGTAAGAAAACCTATTTTTAAGTAATTAGGGATATTTTTGACTTATAACGATAATACTGTAGCAAGAGGGTTATTTTTCATTTTAGACCCCTCGAAGAGGCTATTTTGGCCAATTTCCCAAACCCTAAACCTCGACCCACCGCATTATATATTAATACTTCTCCTTGCCCTCACCATTACCCTGCTCAAAACCCTACTACCTCCATATTATCTCCGAGCTAGGGTTTTGCTTTTTTTTTTTCCTTTTATTTTCTTCGTAATCTCTAAACTTTCTCTTCTATTCACTAAATGGGAAAGTCTAGCAAGAAATCCACCCCCAAAGTACGCTTCCTTCTTCCTTCTTTTACTCACCCTTTTACGTTTGTTGCATTTTCTGGATTTTGTTTAGATTTTTCAGTTTGTTTGTAAAGTTTTGTTCTTTTGTTTTGATGGGTTTGGTTTAGTTTGCTTCTCTGTTTTTGTTTTTCTCTTCCACACCCTGGTCTGTTCGTTGCATTTTCTGGGTTTTGTTTGGATTTCTTAATTTGTTCGTAAAGTTACGTTATTTGTTTTGATGGGTTCAGTTTGCTTTGTTTTTTGGTTTCAGGCTGATGCAGCTCCTGTTGTAGCCGCTCCTGCAAAGTCTGCCAAGAAGGGTATATTTGTCTTACTATTTTTTGTTGGTTTTATCTCGATATTTGGTGTTTTATATTTCATGGTTATGGTTTGGGATTCTCGAAATTTTAGAGTTTGGAGCTCCTGCTGCTTGCATATATGTGTGTGAATAACTCAATTCAATGTTTGCTGTTTATTGGCATTTGACAATTTTTTTTCTCTTTCCTTTGCCCCCTTCAGACAATTGGACTTTTAATCACGTTGAGATATCTCGTTAGGTTTATCAATAAGATAGTGTGGGACTAGTGTATGCTGCTGAGTTGTAAGGTTTGCTTATGAGGTGTTCTTGATGTTCTAGTGTTTTGATTTGTGCGATTTTTTTGGGATAGCATCAACATGTTGTGGGTGAATTTGGTGTTCCAATTTTTGAGTGTTTGATGCATTGTTATTTCATTATGTTAATATGTTTTTGGGGAGTTTATTTTATTTTAATTTTATTATTTTGTGAATGTAGGTGTTAAAAGAGAAGCTGAAGATGATATAGAGAAGAAAGTGAATTTGAAGAAACAGAAAAAGAACGATGGTGTAGCACAGGCTGTGCAGAAGGAGAAAGCTCAAGCAAAGACACAGAAAAAAAACAAGAAAGAGGACACCAGTAGTTCAGAGGAGGATTCTTCTGATTCTGAGGAAGAACAGAAGGTGATTTTTGTCATTTAAGTACTTGATTAATATTCAGGCTTTTAGCTTAATGAATGTTTTCTTTACTGGGGTTTTGTCTCTTTGACATAAGTTTCACTAATTGAATTAATGTACAATGTGTTTCTGTTTATACTTCAATTTTGTTGAAAAGCAATTGCTGATAGTAGTTAATTTGACGCGATGGATTGAAAATTTGATATATATATATATATATATATTTGCTTTGGTATCCTTATTGAATAGGGCTAGACAGTTTATATAACGGGATTTTATATTGTGAATTGTTAGGCTAAAGTTGTGGCCAAGAAGGGAGGAATTACAGCAAAACCCCCTGTTAAAGACTCTAGTAGCGAAGAGGAGGATTCATCTTCTGATGAAGTGAGCAGTACACTAAAAATCTGTTTCTGGTCTTTTGAAGTTTGTTTAAAATGAAAAAAAATTCTAAACTTGTCCTTTGGATCTAATTTTCACTTGAAAGGAACCTGCAAAGAAGAAAGCGGTTGCTGCCAAAAATGGCTCTGTTGCTGCCCTTGCTAAGAAAGGCAAGCCTGCAAGCAGTAGTTCAGATTCCTCAGATGATTCTGATTCTTCTGATGAGGTATGTTCACAAGTTATATTAAGGACACTTTGAGGATCATTGTTTAGTTACTTTTTTTTTTTCCTGGTTTTAGTACTTGATCTTAAAAATCTCTATGCCATGCTTTGAAAGTACTTGGTTATTTGTTTTTTGGATGTGAGCATTAAAGTCTCTTTGTTACATTTGATTGCTCTTTCTTTACTTTTCCCATTTTCCAGTATGTTTGAATTGGAAAAACACTAACTTTGTTGTCTCCTCTAATTATGATTTGGAAGGAACCTCCGAAGAAGCAGCCAGTAGCTGCAAAAACTCCTTCTGTTGCTGCCCCCGTCAAAAAAGGCAAGGCTGCTAGTAGTTCAGATTCGTCAGATGATTCTGATTCTGATGAGGTGAGTATGCAAGTTATATTTGGGCAGTTTTAAGGCATAGTGTTCATATATCTTGATCTAAAAAATCTGAATGCCATGTTCTAATAATTTTCTCCATCTCTTCTAGGAACCTAAAGCCAAGGTAACAGCAGTATCAGCTGGAGCTAAAAATGGTCCTTCTGCTCCAAAGAAGAAAGATGCATCAAGTGACAGTTCAGACGAGGAATCAGATGACAGCTCAGATGAGGATGTGAGTGATGGTGTTTATTATTATTTAATCTTTGCTTGTTCATTTGATGAACATACTTATTTGACTTTTTATAAAACTAAGTTTGACATGTACTGGAAAGAAAAATTCATGTGATTGTTTGGACTCTGGTTATTCCTTAGATGAGATTACCCATGGGCTGCACATTAGTTTGGGATGTCAGCTCTTGGACATAAGTTTCCTTAATTTTATTTTGTGGATTGTGCTTCTGTTTCTAGTATCCTTTTGCAAGAAAACCAATTGCCTGATAGTAGTTAATTAGACAAAGTACTTTAAAGTTTGACTTGTTTCTTTTGGTTTCTCTTTTTTAATAGGCTAGACAATTTATTTAAATTGGATTTCACATCTTGAATTATAGGTTAAAGGTGCGGCCAAGAAGGGAGAAAATGCAGCAAAACCTGCTTCTAAAGAGTCTAGTAGTGAAGAGGAGGATTCATCTTCTGATGAAGTGAGCACTACATTAAAATTGGGTTCTTATCTTTTGAAGTTTATTTAAAATGAAAAAAGTTAAAGATTTTTGTTTGGACCTAAATTTTTGCTCGAACCTAAGAAGAAGAAACCAGTTGCTGCCAAAAATGGCTCTGTTGCCACCCCTGCTAAGAAATGCAAGCCTGCGACTAGCAGTTCAGATTCCTCAGATGATTCTGATTCTTCCGATGAAGTGTGTTCTCAAGTTATATTTTGGCAATGTTCAGGATCAATGTTTGGAGAATTATTTATTTATTTCTGGTTTAGTTCTTGATTTCAAAAATCTCTATGCTGCTTAGAAGTGCTTGGTTATTTTTTATTTAAGATGTAATAATAATAATAATAATATTTTTTTTTCATTTGTTCATTTTTTCTTCCTACTTTTTCCTTTTTCCAGTATGACATAAATCGGCAGAACACTAACTTTGTTTCTCTTGTATAATTTGAAGGAACCTCCAAAGAAGCAGCCAGTAGCTGCAAAAACACCCTCTGTTGCCGCCCCTGCCAAAAAAGGCAAGGCTGCTAGTACTTCGGATTCCTCAGATGATTCTGATTCTGATTCTGATGATGTGAGTATGCAAGTTATTTTTGGGCAGTTTTCAGGAGCAATATTTTATATTTCCTGGGTTTTTTGGTGCTTGATCTCAAAAATCTGAATGCCATGTTCTAATAATTTTCTCCATCTCTTCTAGGAACCTAAAGCCAAGGTAACAGCAGTATCAGCTGCAGCTAAAAATGGCCCCTCTGCTCCAAAGAAGAAAGACGAATCAAGTGACAGCTCGGATGAGGAATCAGATGAGGATGTGAGTGATGTTTATTATTTTTTAATCTTTGGTTGTTCATTTGTTTAACAAACTTATATTATTTGACTTTTTATATAACTAAGTTTGACTTGTACTTAAAGAAAAATTCATGTGATTGTTTAGACTCTGGTATTTCCTTAGATGAGGAAACCCGTGGGCTGCACATAAGCTTGGGAGGTGTTTTCTGTCTATAGTTTCAGTTTGTGCAAGAAAAACATGCTGATTTTAGTTCATATGATGATTCGGAGTTTGACTTTTTTTTTAAATCTTAAAGTTGTAATATGAAAGAGGCTTTTGTTACCCCTTGTCTAGTACCTTTGTGTCTCATCTTTTCTTTGAGCTATGTGTTTCTCCTTTCCTAATAGCTATTATTTCACCTTTTACATAGCACCGTGTTTCTCTTTCCATTATGTGTTCATCTTATCATAGGCTTTATAAAAGACTATTTGGTTAACTTTTTGGTCATTTGTTTTTCTGCTCTTAGCTTCTGATGGTTTATTTTTTGTTCTAGATGTTTACCTAACTATTTTAATTTGGTTTAAACTTTCAACTTTGAAAAAAATCAGTTCCTAGATTCAATTTAAAGCACGCCTCTTTAGTGTCATCTTTGTATCGGACTCAATGCTTATCTTGTTTTTTCCTATGCTACTGTAGAAAAAGATGGACGTTGATAGTAGTTCTGAAGAGGATAGTGATGATGAACCTCAAATGAAAAAGGTGAACACTCTTGATAATCTGGTTTCATGCTTGTTGCTTTCTTCTTATTTTTCCTCTTAATTTTTTGAAAATTATCTTGTTCAATTCATGTTCTGCAGGCCAAGGCTCCTGTTAAGGATGGTAAAGTCAATGCTAAAACTGTTAAAAAGGAAAGCAGTAGCGATGAAGAAGATTCTGATGAGGACGAAAGTGATGAGGAACAAGCCACTAAAACTCCAAAGAAAAGTGCAAAGGTACACACATTAGTGTTCATATAGGTTTGAATCAGTTTAGCTTTGTGCTAGTGTGAAATTATTTTAATTTCTATTAACCAAATTAGGGAAGGGATGATTACATTTTAATCATCTTGTTTAATTTCCTGATCTAATTTTTGCTGCTTTTGACCTGTTTATTAAAACATATAGTATTGTTGTTTGGTGCATATAAAAGCCTAACAGTATTTTTATGGGAAGCAGGACACTGATGTGAAAATGGTAGATGCTACATCCGAAAAGAAAGCAGTAACTATCAGTTCTGCCTTTTTGTAGAAAGTTTTTAGCTATTGCATTTTGATCTGGCTTTATCTTGTTAAAACTAATTATAACTTTTTAATACAGCCTCAGTCTCCCTTCACTCCTCAAGCCCAAGCAGGTGGATCAAAAACACTGTTTGTTGGCAATCTACCTTTTGATGTTGAACGCTCTGATGTGTATGTCCTGATGTTTCTTTTAAGCATTTCAAGTTGAATTTCTGTTCGATTCTTCTACTAAATATTAGTTTGACTTCCATTTGATAAGATGAATTAACTCCTGCAGGGAACATTTCTTTAAGGATGCTGGTGAGGTAGTTGATGTCCGTTTCGCTTCAGATCCGGATGGGAGATTCAAGGGTTATGGACATGTTGAATTTGACTCAGCAGAAGCTGCACAGAAAGTAATCTTTGGTTCAGTTTTATTTATTTTATCCACTATAAAGTTTAGTAAAACCTGCAAACATTTGTTATTTTGTATATGCCAGAAGCATACACTTAATATTTGACTGTTGGTTCTCCATCTTTTTATCTGTAGATGTTATTATAAACATTAGTTTCATTTATACTTCCTAACCCCCCTGATATAGCTTTTTAACTTGTAATCATATAGKTTTTGAAAAGAAAGAAGTCAGTTTCAGTTGCTAAAATGATACACAATTCGTAGTCGTTTCTTAATGCTTTTCATTTTAATTTGTTGAAAATATCATGTAATGATTGATTCCCATGAGTTTTTATCCTTTGGAAGCTGAATTGGCTTCCATGCCTTTTTATCTAGTGAAAGGAGTTTCTGTACTGCTTATGAACTGTGATAGATAAGTCTATAATTACATCTTATAAATTTTTTTTATATCCTATAAAAAAAGTGTTCAATTACATCTGGATGTTGCTTAGGGGAATATAAATGCTTGGTTTTCTGGGCTTTTAGCCTTGTACATAAGATATAGGCTATATTGTTGATGATAATCTGCTGATTTAAATATTTTATATGAACATTTGAGTCAGATGGTGTTAACAGTGGTAATAACAAGAATTATTAATGTTTATTCACTTGATAATGATGCCAACATAACTGCTATCTCTTTTCTGTCCTTGTTTTCATTATCTGTTAGCTTGAACCGTGTTAATATAGATTTTTATTTAAGGTTTGAAAAATTTGTTAATTTTTTTTGGACTTTTTGCTTGCTTGAACAGGTTTATTAATTTAAAACATTAATTATTTCAGGCCTGGCTATCACAATAAGAAATGCTAGTGTGATTTGCTTATCCGATAGTTCATTGTTATTTATAATCTTGGTTCTCATTGCAGGCTCTTGATTTGAATGGTCAAATGTTGGGTTCTCGCCCAGTTAGACTTGATCTGGCTCGTGAAAGGGGTGCGTACACGCCATATAGCGGGTATTGCTTCATCTTCCTTAGTCAAAAGACTTCTCTAGTTCAGCTTGCACGATAAATAGATTCAACTTTCTGTTAAATAAAAATCGACTTAGTTTTCCATTACCTATCTGTTCAGCAAAGAGAGCAACTCATTTCAGAAGGGAGGTAGAGGACCGGCCCAAACAGTATTTATTAGGGGTTTTGATACCTCAGGTGGAGAAGACCAGGTAATTTTTATCCAGTGAATTGGCTTTAGTTATTCTTGTTGTCACAATTATAGTTACTGATGTTCAAAATCACTTCATCTAAATGTTGCAGGTCAGATCTGCCTTGGAAGAACATTTTGGTTCTTGTGGAGAGATATCAAGGATTTCCATTCCTCAAGATTACAATACTGGTGGTGTTAAGGGGTTTGTACTTCAATTTGAATCTGTGGTTCTTGTAGCACTGTGATCTATTTTCTTGGTCTTATTATCTGAAGTCTTTGAATTATTTTATGAATCGCAGGATTGCTTACATGGACTTCAAGGATAGTGATAGCTTCAACAAAGCTCTAGAACTCAATGGATCTGAAATTAATGAGTACTCTTTGGTGGTAGAAGAAGCAAAACCAAAGGGTGATTTCAATGCCTCAGGAGGTGGAAGAGGTGGAGGAGGGAGAAGTGGTGGAAGAAGTGGTGGTGGTCGCTTTGGTGGTAGAGATAGTGGTGGTCGCTTCGGTAGTAGAGATAGTGGTGGTCGCTTTGGTGGCAGAGATAGTGGTGGTCGCTTTGGTGGTAGAGGACGTGGAGGTGGCCGAGGTGGTGGTAGAGGACGTGGAACACCTAATAAACCAAACTTGGCCGCTGCTGGCACAGGCATGTATCTTCTCTCTCTCCTTTTTTTTTTGGGGCCCAATTTGGTTTTGTTCACTTTTGGGACCATTCACTTGTCTTCAAATCTTTAGCTTAGATAAAATTGGCTCTAACCTCGACTTAAATCCATGAAGACCTAGTCATTACAAACTATTCTCAGCTTCACTGCTATTCTAATACTTTACATATGCACGTTGCGGGTAAAACTTTTTTTTTGCCATAGTTCTCACTGTGTTTGCACACTTATCTGTTTATTCATTTTGCTTTTTCTAAAGAACTCCTTATGCTTTGAATTAATACAGGGAAGAAGACAACTTTTAACAACGATGACTGAGTGAAGCAAGCGCCTCCATTGACAGTTTTGGCTTGCGTTTTCCTCTGTATCAAGCATTATTTATTATTGCTCTTTATTAGTCTAGTATAAGATTTTGCGCTGTATGATTTTCAATTTTCAGTTATTGTTTAAGTTTCCTACCCGGTAGGGATGTTAGGAGTGGGATTATTTTTTTTCTTGTTAGAGATTCAAGAATTTGAGTGACATGTGCTTCTTACTAAAGCAATCATAATCTATTATTAATTTATCAAGACTTGCTCTGTTTAGACTGCTGAATAAATGGGGTCATCACATGAGGTACAGGATTTTCAACTCTTTCTTGAATGGATTTGTAGAATGAATGTTAAATAAGAGGCTTGTGAAAGTAAGTATTGAGTGACAGAATGCCTATCTTGTTACAAACACGTCAAAATCTGATTGATTTATTATAATTACTATTCAAGAATTGAAGGCAAAATCTGTAACATTGTTATAAAAAAGCATACGTTGGATTATAGAAAATTCAATAATTTATTTAGTTTCTTTAAATCTTTTCGATCTTTAAGCAGTTGACGTTCGGCGCGAAGTTATGTTTGAGAAGTTAAAATCAATTCTTTCAAAGTTTTGGAATTTGTTTCACTTTGAGTTGTTACAAAGTATGTTTCAAGAGACAGAAACTTGACACGTCTCAGAATCTTCTTGAATTTTGTGTTGCTTAATGGCATATTATAGTAATACGAAGGAAAATTCAGAGAGAAAATTGAACGTCTATTGGACTCTTCCGTCGAAATGGTATCTAATTGTAGTTTAGAACAGAAACCTTGGCTTGAGGGCCACCTTGAACGTAAACAAAGCTGCATTCTGAGCCAGGTTTCAAGACTTTTAGCCATTGAGGGAGTTGATAGGTGTTCTTTCCTTCAGGGGTTGGAGAGAGACCCCACAGAGGCCCTGAGAGGTTTCCAATTTCAAGCTTAAGGTTTGTAACTGGCTTTCGAGATATATTCTTCACTACCACCTTGTGCCTGTAATAAGTTGTCTGACCAACTGTCCATGTAGCAGTTATTGAGTGAAGGAATTCAACTGGGACATCTGCATCAAAACCCCATAACACAATGCAATTAAATAGTTGTGAAGTGTATATATATATATGCCAAAGCCAAATAATCAAAATTGATGAATTTGAGGATCTCTTACAACAGTCTGAACCCAACAACGAGCCTACTTAACTGGAGGAACTAAAAAATTTGGACTTAACTTCAGGATGTGACATTTGTCATTCTAATTGTTCTACTCACCTGATTTTGTGTCTGGTGCTGGTGTTTCTTGATGATAGGAACCTGAGGGAAAAGGGTAAAATTAATGAGGTGTCACTGGATTAAAAAGTTCACTAACTTGCGGTTCTATGTAGGAAAAACAAACAAGAAAGAACATCGTAAGTACTCACTTAGAGACGTTTGGTACGGCTCTGATGATTCTTTATGATAGGATCCTGTGAAAATTTCACGAAGAGATCAAGTTAATTAGAGCTCTATAGCAGAAAGTAATATCCAGTGCTACATTTTGCTAACTTCATCGGAGTGTTTTGCCTTATAAGCAAAAGAAAAAGCATAGGCAAACCCTTACTTTTGGTTGTGGATGGTCCATGCAGTTTAGAGAGGAGTCCAACAAGAGGGGCAGAACCAGAAAGTGTAGGCTCAGTTTGTTCATAATTGGACCTATCATCTGAGAAATTGTCATTCTGATCTGGTCCTCCAACCAGGGCTCCGTTGAGGACATTAGGATCCCGCTCAGAACGACGGTACCATGACTCAAATCCTTGCGCACATCCAACCGCTGAATGGAGAGTGTATACAGAAGCAATGGAAGCACCTCTATGGTGAACATGAACCGGGTATTTTGGTCCATATCCAACTAAGTAGCTCATTGACAAGGGGTTCTTACCAAGAATGTAGTCAGCCTGCGCAGCCAGAGTCAGAGACTCTCATTAATATAATTAGTTAAATCCATTTATCACTCTTGGGAAATATTCCCTTATGTAATGTACCTGTGACTTGGCAAAATTGAGGAGCTCCTGAGATTGAACTTGGCCATCTGGGCAAGTGATCTTGGCATTTGCAGCAGAGAGGTAATCAGAGTAGACAGCAAGAAGAAAAGCAGCAGCAGAAGAATATTGCAAATTGTTCCATTCCCGGACGTACATTAAACCCCCTGATCAAGGAGAAACAAATTAAATACAGGACCAATTGTAACAGTTTAGGCTAATAAACTCGTCTACCTAGAACGCATCTACTTAGTTGAGGAAATTTAATACTTATAAATTACTTCAATTACTTCGTTGATGATGTGAGATTTGACATAAATAGAACAAAAAAGGATTTATGTTATGCTATATATATAGTGAATGCTGACCAGGTGTTAAGTGGACGTTGTAGCCATCATTCTTTTGCACACATGCACAAGCAAAGTAGTCTGCCTTAGCCTGATATTTCTTTAACGTGGAAGTATATGCACCACCTTTTCCCTCCATCAGTACCTACAAAATATATTTTGATTCATTACATCTTTCTCTTAAATCACAATTCCAAACTTCTATTGGGCAAACCATCCTTAAGTTCAATGAATGTACGTTGAAATTCTCTTCCAATCAATCCCTGAAAGAAGATGTTCATGTATTTCAAAATTCTTGATTATTGCCATTACCTTCGATAGGAGGATTTGTACACCAGCATACTTGCTGTCCCAAGAGAATTCTTTGACCGCCCATCCAGTTCCTCCCATGTACACAGCGTTGTCCACAACATACTTCAAGTAGTACTCATCATCGGTTGCCCGATATAGCCAGGTTGCAGCCCATAACAACTCATCCTTTACCAAAAAACCAAGTTTATTAAGCACATTAATCATATGAACAGCTGATGAAGCAGAACAAAAATAGATTTGGAGATGAGCAGTTTGGGTGAGAAGTTTATTATATAGCACTAACCGAATATCCAGATGAAGTATAGAACTGCTTAGCGGAAGGGATGGAATCATAGTATATTCCTCTGAATTGATCTGCAAATGTGAAGAGCTGAAGCAGATTGAAGGCTTAGCCATTAGTACATACTTAAAATACGAGAAGTGAAGATTCATTATAAGGAAAATATGACACCTGTTTTGCATGCACAAGGAGAAGATTGGAGTAGGAAGAGTTGTAAGGCTTGAAAGCTATGGCAGCAGAAGCCAAGGCAGCAGCAGTTTCACCAGCAAGGTCCGAACCAGGATGGTGCTGGTCAATTTTGTAAGCTTCCCTTGGAGTTGTCATGTCTTCTGCACGCTCCCAGCAGAAGTGATCAGAGTCCCCATCCCCGACCTGGATTCCACAAACTGAATTTTAACAACTACCATATTGATATATTATCAATTGCAAGAACAAGAGCATATATTTCCTTTAAACAGCTATTAATCGCAGTTCACTGTCCAGAAAAGACAAACTGTATTGCTTTTGAAAATCTCAGTTTAGAAGGCTAGCTTTTAAAGAATACGTACATATATAAACGCTCTTTAAGATGAAAAAGTTAAAATTTATGAACCGCTAAGACATCCTATAATTTCAAATTTATATAGCATTAATTTTTAAATAAATATTAAAAATCTCTGTGACATTCCAAAACTATTAAAATGTAGTTTGCACTGTAGAAATTTTTAAAAAACACCCTTAAAATTTTCAATTTAGTAATAAATTAATGCAGTTAGTGAGCAAACCTATTGCTGAATTAGAACGGGGAACCATGGGAAAGTAGGTGAATATACGAAGTTCAATGGGGTTCTAGACTAGATATATCATTGTGCTTACGAAAAATACTAAATAGGTTACCAAACTCTTCTCCTTCTCACCATAATCACAAATAGTCATACCTGTCCCCAGAGCACATTAGGCTGAGTATGTGCTTTCATGAAGTAGTCAGTGCCCCATCTGATGGCCCAGAGAGCGTTCCCCATCTGGTCTAAATCTGTGATCTCTTTCCTGTACTCAATAGTTCCCCATGCAAGCATTGTCACACTGAAGGCCATTGGCAGCCCAAACTTCACATGATCTCCCGCATCATAGTATCCTCCCACCA
Source organism: Bursera cuneata (assembly GCA_026212285.1). Classification (NCBI taxonomy): domain Eukaryota; kingdom Viridiplantae; phylum Streptophyta; class Magnoliopsida; order Sapindales; family Burseraceae; genus Bursera; species Bursera cuneata. The sequence goes on along the minus strand of JANLJB010030932.1, from coordinate 3,855 downwards.
AATCCACCTGCACCCATCACCAAAAAAAAAAAAAAAAAAACTCGTCAATTTGTGCCAAAACAATTAAAAAACTCACTGACTTCTCCAACGCTGGCTGCAAACTTACCCCCTGCTGGAACCCGTCCTTGAGACCCGAGTCTCCACGCCACTTGACTCGCTGGTAATTGTTCACTGGTAGCTTACCGGACCTTTGAGCCTCGAAAAACAAGAAGGTCTTGTCCAGGGCATCAGCGTAGTTGAAGTCTGCTGAAATGGCTGCATTGAAGAGCTGTACACCAACCAGCAGGAAGAAGCATACGCAAAAGTTTAAGCTCCTCATCATGGCAAGCTTCTTGGCTGATTGGATTGCGTAAAACCAGATGGCACAATCGATAGAAAAGAAGTACCAAACGCTTCTGCATGTATGTGTATTACAGGGTCCTCGTGGATATGTATATATATTGTGTTTGTTTAATGACTGGCCAAATTGAATGGTTGTAGCCTCCACGTTGTATTGAGCATCTTCATCAATGGAGTTGAAAGACAAACAATAGAGGTTCTCACGTTGCATTGAACATATTTTATTCTATATTATATGAGTTAATCCATTGTATGGCGAAATTTAATTAACACCCCTGACCTTTGATATAGTTTTGATCACCCCTTAAGCTTTAGAAATATCACCAAGCTTCCCTAGCTATCGCCCTACGAAAATTTCTGATTGGTAGGGAAATCTTTGATAATTAGAAAAAATATTTATGGGAAATCAGTATTTTTAAACTAGGATCAAGTTATTATAATTTAATTTTTGACATTAATCTCAATGATTGTGAAAGAAAATTTTAAAAATAGTTATTTTCAATGTTAAGTAAATAATTTTTTAATAATTAAATTGTAGTGAATGAATGGTTATAAATTAATAAAAAAATTTAAGTAAAAAAATTAAATCGAACCATTAAATTCAATGGAGATTTAGGGGGTGTTTCAATTTTAAAGGAAAGGTTAGAGGAGGATGAGAAATTATCCCAATTACATATTTTAAAGAGGAGGAATGTAGTGCTGGAACTGCATGCATTTGTCATTAATGTTTTCTACTGGTAGCCAAACCTGAGACTTTTTCTTAGTTATTATTATTTTAAGAGGAAGACTTTGTTCTCTTTATTTTGAAGACAATTATTCCAGGATTGTGGATAGGTGGGTGGTTGAGTCTCCTACAAATGAGCTTAACGAGACACGTATTAGTTTGTTAATTAGACTCAAAATTTACAATCAATAAATTTTTTTCTTAAAAAAATTAATTAATTTTTTTTATTTTTATCTATAGAATGAATTTGTATCATCTCAGGTTGTATAAGTTAAACTCTGTACCATCTCAGATTGTATGAATTAGGTTATATAATTTGGTCGTACATGTAATATTACTAAAGATAAATTTTTACTGATCTCCTTACATAAGTTGGTAGTCTGGTAGGGCATTGGAATAACATGATTCATCTTTTGTGGGTATTCCTCTAGTAGATTGTTGCATAAACTTGTTTCGTATTTTTGGACCTTTATAAATTAATTTCCACCATTATAATTGACTATAATTTAGATTTCTTATCTGAATCATGCTTGTATTTCAACATATTTTTATTCAATTCTGAATCAGTAAAACCCCAGTAACTTAAAATTAAATGATACAATAAACTGATATTTGCTTGCCAAAATAAAAATATAAGGTAAATAAAAGAATATAGAAACGAAATATAGTTCAAGACTACGACATTAGATGATTAGCTGCGTAACTGTTGTGTTTTTGGTCCATAGTTTTATTATAAATTTTGAAACTCTGAAAATAGAATTAAGTTATAAAAAAAGAGTGAATTAGAAATTTGCTGGACATTGAAATCTGACAAATTGTTGGAGATGTTTGGGGTCCCAAAAACCTTCAAGCAGCCATGGCAAATTCAGAGAAATCAGAATAAAGAAAGCCTACGTTGGTGCAGACTTTTCCCAAGTCTTATATCAATCCTGGCATCACAACCACAAGATTTTGGTTGATTAGAGACTATCCAGTTAATGATAAAAAGAATTTGACATTTACTAAAACATATAATTTTGCAAAATCAAGATCAAATTTTGTAGCAGGGCACTGCAAACGTGAACGACTTACAAGAATGTAATGAACGGGAAGGAAAGATAGGTACCATCCAACATCCAATTTGCAAATTAATGCCAAAAGGTTGAAACAATCACACAGTTCATACTCTGCAGAATAATAATGTAAGAAATAAGAGGACAAGCTTTGATTCATAAGGATAATAAGAAAATGTGATATAAATTTAAAGAAAATTACAAACCTGTCTGAAAAAGAAGAACATTGCTCTGTTAGATAACGGCCTCTCAGTTGAATCCATTTGTATTCAATAAGAATCTTTGGAATGCAAGATATCTTTTGCCAATCTACTGCCTTGTTTGCATATCTCTTGGATAATTGTGGACAACCACAGAAATCCAGCCGTGAAAGTGAAGTAGAACTGCTTCTCCAGTCCGGTAGAGCCACCACATTGGGACAATTATAAATCTCCAGATATTACCACAGTTCATTGCATGGAGGTGAGGTTGGGGCAACTGGAGATGTTTAATTTGGAAAGACAAGGAAATGAAGGCAAGTCTTCATCATCATCATCTCTCTTCCACCATCCTTCTAATTAGGGACATCGGAAGAGTTTAAGTTCCTTAAGTGATGGGAAAAATGGTGTTGACAATAAGGAAGAACAATTACTACTTGCTGTGCCTGAAACATACTTTAGCTCATTCAAGTTATGAAGATATAAGCTCTTCAGAAATTGTAATTGTTCCATTGGTCGGATACGTCAGCATCTCTTACATTTTCCTACTGTTTTTGAATTTAGATATTGAAGGAAGGAAAGCCAACCAGAAATCTTTGAACTCATAAATGCTCTTATGGTAATTCCTTTCAGATTTTGGTGTGGCTTTAGGCTTTCTAACACCGCTTTATGAATCCTCCCAACCCCACAACCATCACTGGTCTCCCACTCCAATTCTAGAAACTCAGGAAACTGCTTCTTTTCCAACTCAGCCAACTTGCCATTTTCCATATGGCCTATAATTTTAATTTTTAGTTTTCCCCTCAAGTTATTAAACCCATTTAACTTCTCTAGTGCAGCATATTTCTTGTGACTCTCCTTACATCTCTCTTGTACCACATATAGTGTTATGCAATAAACAAAATTAAAGGAGAAAAGGAGAAGAAAACACATGAGGAATTATAGTGGTTTGGCTATATACCTACGTTCACTGTGACGGCAAAAGTATTCACTATTTTTTTAAAATTATGGTTACATCAATAAGAATATATAACAAAACCCTAGTTCCCAAAATATCTAAAATACTCTTACCATACTGCCCTCCAACAACTAGCCACCTTCCACAGTTGTATGACATATGAGCCATATCCTCAACAATCTCCACCTTGGCGAATATGATCTTTTAGGAGATAGAAACCTTGAGCTCCACCTGAAACATATAAGTTGGGAATGTCTCCTTTTCAGCACTTGGAGACATTGATCAAGTCCAAG
>JANLJB010030931.1:3383-37704 GCA_026212285.1 Bursera cuneata | reverse complement strand
AAAATAAAAAATTAAATAATAATAATTCATTTATATATGTATAAAATTTCAAGTTAAGGCTGGCAATTGGGCATATTATTGCATCTCACCCGATTTGACCTGTAAATAAAACAAAGTAGTCCGTCTATCCGTGTTTGCTCTCAGTTTCTCCTCCACATGTTTGCTTATGAAACATCAAAGTATGGAACTGGGACAGGCCTTACCTGTTTCCAAAGCTGTGATCAGGGATTTAACAAGCTCACTGAAATAATACATTATATAAAAATTGAATTTTTTAAAATTTTTAGTAATTTTTATATAAATTTTAAAATTAATTTATTGTTATATCAATTACAAGAATGTATGATCATCTTATGAAAGACTTTGTTGATAGAAAAACAAAAATAATAAGTTACAATAAAATAAAATAAAATAAATATATCACATTATTTATATACTCATCATTATCCAACCAAAAGTCTTTTCAAAGCAAGTTATGATAACAGTAAACTGGGACCTTCATTTTTTAAAGCTGTAACATTTAGAGCCCTCCAAAAGGCAAAAGTACGAATATGTGGATGATTGGTTGCAAATAATTCTCCTGAGCGAAGCCAATTACCCCAGTTTATAAACGCCATTTTAAAGCTTAGATTACTAAAAGTATTAAATATTTTTAAAAGAAAATCACGTTATATACAAAACTGTATTTGTATTTTAAGAAAAAAAATTACCCGACCCCACATTACATGTAACCAAAAAGCCCCCCGACTTTTCCAAATCACACAAACCCCCAACCGTTAACTTTGTCAAGTTGAAGTTAATAGTTTCAAGGGTGTTATAGTCTTTGTACAAAAAATAATTATAATATAAAATATTTTAAACAAATTAAACATCTCATCCCCTAAGCCGATTCTCTCTTTTCTCCCACTTCAGGGAAAAAAAGAAAAAAGAAAAAAAAAATAACATGAGTTTTTCCAAAATTAAACATCCTTAAAATCCAATACCGAATCAAACACTGACCTATTGTTCAGACACCATTACAAATCAAACACCGATTGTTGCTCAGAAATTGCCAAAAATAAATACCCTCAATTTTTATTGCGTGCGGAAGAGCTTCGGTCATTAATTTTGTTGCGTGCGGAGGAGCTTCCGTCGCTGCCCAGAACCCCTGCATCCGCCCACAACAACTGCCAACTCACACAATCGAGCACTAACCGCTACCAGATGTCGCCGCCGACTTTCGGATTACTCGACCAACATCCTCTGTCAGACGCTTTCTTGATCCCTGCTACTGCCCACTACCAAATCCCATGACGATGCCCTTTTTTCTTTTGTAAAATTTCAATTTTTAACTTTTAATTTTCTTCGCTGGCTTTGATTTGAATCTCTGTCTACCTTCTCGTTGTGCTTGTGTTTGTAGGATTTCCACCTATTTTTCCAAACACAAAGCAGTAAAGAGAACGAGAGAAAGAAAGAGAGAGAAAATAAAATTCTAGAGAGAGAATGATAACAAAAACAAGTTCAAACAAACCTGTCGTCGGATGCTCACTCTAGCTTGCGTTGAAGGGACAGAGACGCTTTACATTGCTGCCATTACTGGGTTTTGATTTGATAATGGTCTAATTTTTGTTTGGGAATTAAAGAATTTTGGTAGCTTTGGTTTTTGAGAATTCAAGCATGTTGGTAGCATCGGGTTTGCCTGTGTTTTTTGTTTGTTTAATTTTTTTCCGGATGAGTTTGCGTTGGAACCCTAGTGTTTGTTTGGAAGGAAAAGGGAAGGAAAACAAGAATGTGGTGGATGATTTGTTGATTTTTAAGGGTATAAAGGACATTTTAGCTTGAAGTGTTAAATGAAACGGAGAATTTTTAACGTCTGGGGGTCTGTGTTGGTTTTTGAGAAAGTCGGGCGCTTCGTTTGTTTTAACATATAAAGTGTGGTCGATATCCCCTGTATTTGATATTGAACCTAAAGTAAGCAGTCACGTGTACTCAACTAAGAGTTCACGTAAATAAGTTGAAAAGATTTGGATTTTAATAAATCAATGAATATGAACTATGAAGTCGGCTCCCACCTATTGAGACGTGGATCACGCAATTTCGTCTGTATTCTGGGGTGTACTTTTATATTTTTATACACACATAAGGATTTGGTCACTCATTACTTTTAAGATCAATCATCTTCTTTCTTAAGGCAAGAGTTTCGAAGCAAAAGCTGTGTTTTTTTTTTGCTAATATACGGTAAGTATATACAATCACAATCACTTTGTTCCTGTTTTTCTCTTTTCAGAAAATCGAGTTAAGAGATCATCTTGGGAATATACCAGCAGACTAGACCAAGAAATATTATGTAATCTCTGTTTATCAGCTGCCTAATTTATTCTTTTGTTTTTAATGCATGAAGGGAGGTTGGATATCCTATGGATAGAGAGAATAGTGTTAATCATTTTGAGGATGATATGGATGGGCGTGACGTTGAAAATGATTGGAAGGAGTCTGAAGTTGAGACATACAATCAACCACTTTTGTCAAAAAGTACAAGGGTTAACACCACCTCCCAGATTGCCATTGTTGGTGCCAACGTTTGCCCCATTGAAAGTCTTGATTACGAGTAAACATGTCAATTGTTTTAATCTCTGTTTCAAAGTTGACATTCAAAGCCTAGTCTGATCACTTCACTTGTTTCTCTTATCATTCAGGATGGTAGAAAACGAGTTATTTAAGCAAGACTGGAGGTCAAGGAAGAAGATTCAGATATTCCAGTATGTCATACTCAAGTGGGCATTTGCCCTCCTCATTGGCCTCTTCACTGGACTTGTTGGCATCTTCAATAATATTGCGGTTGAAAACATTTCTGGTTTTAAGTTGTTGGTGACTACCGATCTCATGCTTGACAAAAGGTGAGAATTCTCTCCGCTAATCGGGGTTTAATGTAGTTTTTGTTGACAACAAGTAGTATATTAAGTAAAACCAAAAAGTTTGGCTTCTGAGTAGAAGACACCAAAAACCTTTAATGACAATTCCAAAAGGTTAGCATCCCAAAGAAATGCCCTATATCATTTGGAATCATATAAACTTGAACTTGGAACACAATTATCTGGAGCTAAAATATCATTACTTTTTGTTCCATGGATGAATCTAGCTGGATACCCTCGTGGTAAAGTTAAATATTTTTTTTGTTTCTTCAACTTTTCTTTTGTCCATTGAATTTTAAATCAGGAACTATTTTCAAGGCCTTTGTAGCCAAGATTTGGCAAATTTTGACCTCTTAGTTGAAGTCAAGAGCTTTCACCATTTAGCCCAACCCTTGGGTTGTAAAGTTAACATCTTTAGTCCCACAATTTTTAATTTAAAAAGTTCTCTTTTCCTCTGTAATTCCATGTTCTTTCATAACAAAATATGTGTGGTATATTCATCCACAGATACATTTTTATATGTAATTGTTTCCTTGGATTGTGAATCCTTCATATTCTTCAATCCAAATTTGTTTGCAAGTCTTATCAATCAGTTGTGCATGTGCTCAAATTATAGATTATGCTATTATTTAAGAATTTTTCTATTTTTCATTTTAGATCGTTAGTTGACATCGTACTATTTATATAACTGTGATATGATCATGATTGTGGTGCAGATATATAAAGGCTTTTGCTGCATATGCTGGATGCAATCTAGGTTTAGCAGCTACTGCTGGAGCTCTTTGTGCTTTTGTTGCACCAGCAGCTGCAGGGTCTGGTATCCCTGAGGTAAAAGCCTATCTAAACGGCGTGGATGCTTACTCAATACTAGCTCCGGCTACCCTCTTTGTAAAGGTGAGTAAAATTGTACACTGTATTCATCAACAGACTAAAAATGTTTCTGTTTCCCTCTTTTCTCCCTGTCAGTAATTGCGATTTCATGCTAATTTACCTGAACAAATCGTACATACAGGTATTACTTGATCATTCTTCCACTTGAAAAATAAACATTTTAAGATGTCCAAAGTTCTATTTTAATTGTTACAACTACATGTAAACAAGTCTTTATGTCTAAAGTTTTGGATTTCCCCTTTTGGTTGCTGCATTCGTGTTTGATCAAAATACTCTTGTCTTGCATGGATAGTATGCTCATCTTATGTATTAAGAACTTGGCATTTCTATGATGTTCACTCCGAATATGCAGATATTTGGTTCAGTGCTTGGTGTTTCTGCTGGATTTGTGGTGGGTAAAGAAGGGCCAATGGTTCACACTGGTGCCTGTATAGCCTCTTTACTTGGGCAGGGGGGTTCTCGCAAGTATCATTTGACTTGGAAATGGCTTAGATTTTTTAAAAATGATCGGGACCGTAGAGACTTGATCACTTGTGGAGCTGCTGCTGGTGTGGCTGCTGCCTTTCGTGCTCCAGTTGGTGGTGTCCTCTTTGCTCTTGAAGAAGCAGCTTCATGGTACAATGTTACTACCGATAGTGTTTTAAATGATGCCAGTTGTCCCATATTATGGTGTTTAAGATTGGGATATTAGCTACTCGCTCCTATTATATTACGCATTTTCTTCACATACTTGTTAGCTTATTAAAGTAGACAAGTACTTAGTTCCCTCAAAATTGGGAAATTGTCTTTTTCATTATGTAGAAGAAAAGAAGAATATTTAATTATAATCAATATGCAGGAAAATTTGAAATTCGATTAGTCTGTTGAGGGCTCTGTGAGAACCAATGTCATCTCTTTTTTTTTTTTTTTTGTATTTGCTTCAGGTGGCGGAGTGCTCTTCTTTGGAGAACATTTTTCACAACAGCAGTTGTTGCAATAGTCTTGAGAGCTTTTATACAACTCTGCTCTAGTGGAAGCTGTGGGCTGTTTGGTGAAGGTGGTCTGATAATGTATGATGTCAGCGCAGCAAAAGTTACATATAGCAGTACAGATATATTAGCAGTCATACTTTTAGGCACCATTGGAGGCATATTTGGAAGCCTATACAACTATCTTGTGGACAAAGTTCTTCGTATTTATAGCATCATCAATGAGTATGTCTTCCCATTTGATTACGACTCTTACATTTTTCATATGTTTAAAGGTATAGGTCACTAGTAATATTGTTAATAGTTCAACACAATCACAGTTACTCTTCATGTTTTTGTTCTGATGCTAAACTTTTATCATTTACTGGTTCTGCTGCTACAGAAAGGGTGCTGCCTCTAAAATCTTACTTGTTATCATCATCTCCCTCCTAACATCATGTTGTTCTTATGGCCTGCCATGGTTTGCAAAGTGCATTGCCTGTCCAGATGATGCATCAGTTAGCTGCCCCAATACTGATTTATCTGGAAATTATAAAAGCTTCCAGTGTCCATCAGGTTACTACAATGACCTAGCCTCCCTATTTCTGAACACAAATGATGATGCTATTCGCAACCTAATGAGCACCAGTACAGCTAAAGAATTTCATATTTCTACTCTATTCATCTTCTTTGCTGCTGTTTACTGCCTTGGAATTATCACTTACGGGATTGCTATCCCCTCTGGACTCTTCATTCCTGTTATACTAGCTGGAGCTTGCTATGGTCGTCTTGTGGGTAGACTATTTGAACCAATTTCCAAACTTGATATGGGTCTTTTTGCCCTCCTTGGGGCTGCTTCCTTCCTTGGTGGCACCATGAGAATGACTGTTTCCCTTTGTATTATACTTCTTGAGCTTACTAATGATTTGTTGCTTCTTCCCCTCGTGATGTTGGTTCTCCTTATCTCAAAAACTGTTGCTGATAACTTCAATAAAGGTGTCTATGACCAAATAGTGAAATTAAAGGGATTTCCTTACATGGAGGCCCATGCAGAACCTTACATGCGGCAGTTGGTAGCACTTGATGTTGTTTCTGGTCCGTTAGTAACCTTTTCTGGTGTTGAAAAGGTGGAGAAAATATTACATGCATTAAGGACAACAGGGCATAATGGGTTCCCTGTAATTGATAATCCACCTTTCTCAGATGCACCGGAATTATGTGGGATTGTTTTGAGGTCTCATTTGCTTGTTTTGCTTAAGGGAAAAATCTTTTCAAGGGATAGGATACTTGCCGGAGAAGAGATACTGCATAGATTTGCAGCATTTGATTTTGCTAAGGCTGGCTCAGGGAAAGGAATCAAAGTGGAGGATCTAGATATTGAAGAGGAAGAGATGGAAATGTACATTGATCTTCATCCTATTACCAATACATCACCATACACTGTGGTTGAGACAATGTCACTTGCCAAAGCTGCAATTCTTTTTCGGCAACTTGCTCTTAGGCACATGTGTGTTGTACCAAAGAGTCAAGGGGTAAGACCCCCTCCCTTTCATTTCCCACTATCCTTGTATTTTTTTCTTTCCAATTATAGAAACTTGAAAGAGCACCTAATAGCTATAATTTTAGGAAATATATATAATACATGTAGTAACTATATTATTTGTGTCTGCTCATTGCAGAGGCCTCCAGTTGTTGGAATTCTGACTCGACATGACTTCATGCCAGAGCACGTTTTGGGACTATATCCCCATATCAAGCCTCACAAGTAAAAACTATCTGGATGAATTTTGGTCATCTGTGTTATGTTTTAAAGGTCACTGTTTTGTAATTGTGGATGGTTCAAGTCGTGTCCTGTCTTCATGGAAATTAGGTCATAGTTCAAATATTGGTTTGAGGCAAGGTTCTCTATGAAACAGACCCTTAAGAGTTTGTGGAGAAAACATTCAAGTCCATTTTTGTAATGACTTTGTCAATGCTGTCATTTGTGAAACCCTGGAGACCATCTTGTGCTTGATCTTGGGGTACATGGCTATGATTATGGGTAGGCCCTCTAAAGTTCCATTTTGAACCCAATCAAATGATTCATTTCCAAGTAACATTACCTTCTCTGGCTCAAGTGAGCATTACGTTAAATGAGTTCTTTCCCTGGCTCAAGTAAGTTAGTTCTTTTCCTGTCAATGACTCTGTCAATGCCTCCTGTAAATGGTTTGTCGCGAACTTTTTATACTGGTGATTCTTGTTATGGCACTTGTATTGACATATATTATATCAATTTGTTCCTTGGAATGTAAGTTTCTCAAAGTTGTGGATAATATATTTATCTTTTTTAACTTAAAAAGCAGTCTCTTGTTATATATATTCATTTTTTAGGGATTTTTTAAGTTTATGTCCTATACTGACAATGGATCGAAGTTATACACTCGGGAAATTATAAGATTTGACCAAAATGATTTTACCCATATAATCAACCCAGAGATATTATATGATTTTACCCATTTCTAGATTGAGAACGAAAATACCCTGACAATATCAGACAGTCCCCCCACCAGAATCTCCTTCTCTCTCCTCTCTGTATCTCGCTGGGTTTCTTCTTGTTGTCCCACCAGAATCTTCCTCTTTCTTGATCGAGTCCTGATTCTCCTTTGCCAGAATCATTCGTCAATCTTTCTAGATTTTACCAGCTCCTGACCTGTCCTCTGCTTATCCACCGTGTCTTTAGGTTAATGTTTGTGCGTAGAGAAAAAAGGTGCAGATAACTCGTTTTCAGTAAATGACATTGTACAAAACGATATTCACTGTTCAATATTATAATTTCATCGCTTCATTTTGTAATTGCAATCTTACTTCATCGACCGGTCATAAGTTGAACGGTGGGCGAAGAGTATAGGCTTGAACCCTAAACAACTGTTGAGACCTGGCAGAAATATACACAATCCACCAGGCTTTCCTCTAATCGCGGCGCCAAAATCACCCCTCTTTGGAAGCTACCAGCACCGGATAGTGCTGAATTCCTAAAATATGCTTCTGAAATTCCTAAGTTTTACATGAATACAATCAACTTATCATCCCAGGACATATTAACACATCTTTGGGTATTCGGCTCTCTATCTCACATCTATACAGAGAAACTCAAAGTAGTTGGTACAACATCCAATCTCACAAGAAAAGAATGATTCCTGTTGTGCTTGAACATATAAGTAAGAAAATCCAGGAAAAATTAGCTTGGCAAAATCTCCCAAATTCTTGTTTACTCTTACATACGCTCATTCTCATATCTGCAAATAGTTTAACAATTGCTATGATACTACAAACCAAGCTTATAAGAAAGACAATCATCCCCTTGTTTTCCATGTGTGCCTGATTCTCCAAGATCCTTTCCACCTTCAATCTGCAATCGGAAGCATTTTGTTAGAACAAGAATGGTATAAGAAACTAAAAAAGTATAGTTTAGAGGAGAAAAAAAATGGACAAAAAACAACCATTTACAACAGCAAGGAACAAAAGCAACAACAATGTCTCATGCTTGTGTACAAGACTTGATGCATTAAGAGTATTTGGACAAATTTTTTTGTCATCAAGGCAGTACCTTGGGGTCAGCAAGGGATCCCTAAAACAGATAAAGCCTAGCCTGCCAGACTTTGCTGGAAAATATATATATCGCCCTGAACTAGAACCTGAGATTTTATGTTTAGGCCGGCATAAGCACCCCTGATGTTTAGCTCAGTTCAGCCTGGCATGTTAATCTTGGATAATATAGCTCGTCACATGGATTAATGGATCAGTAGCTTAGGAACAAAACTTTTATTTGTAGTTAAATTCCTTTTCGTATGTTCTACAAAACTCCAAAACTAAGCATTGTCGCGAGTACGAGCCAAAGGAAATCTTTAAACAAAGCCCAAACACAAAATCAAATATACTTGGTAGTCATATTCCTCCGAATTCAGAACTGTCACCAATGGAACCATCTGGAACTTTAGAGACAGCTCAAACCCATACGAGTTCCTGCAGTTTTTCTTTTCTGAAGGCTGAAAGAAGATAAAGGAGAAAGAAACTAATTCCTCTCATCGAAAACTTTGCGAAGAGAACATTTGATATCCCATGCATTACTAATCCATAAAATCATACTGATCAAGTACCAGATTCTGAACTCACAATGTCTCCAACTGACCTATCTCCTCCACGGTAACTTCTACACATTACAATGCAAAGCATTTATTCCCAGCTATCATCAGAAACCATTTTGCACATGATCAGACCACCTCAATAGGTAATGAGTGACCATAATATCTTCATTTGATATTTCTAATTAATATACTTTATAATACGAAAAGGAGTGGTTCATACTGTCACAAAATTGACAAGAAAATTGTTGAAGAGAAGATTTATCTAGGTGTATCTAACTGTATCTAGTAGGGTTCGATTTTATTTACTATTTGATTTTATTTCTTGATTTGTTTTTTTTTTTTCCTAGTACAGTGTATATTTTATTTCCTTTCTGAACAATGTACTAATTACAAACTTTATTGCTCGCTGGGTCTTCTTCATCATATATACAACCTTAATTGATGTTGAAAGTCAACATGTCTGAAGTTATTATAGTATCTCAATCTGACGTCAACATATCCCAATGGAGATTTGCAAAGCCTTCCTACCAACTACAAATTTGATGGAATGAATTATCTAAAGTGGTCTCAAGTGGTTCAAGCCTTCTTAAAGGGGAAAGGGAAACTTAGCCATCTTCTCGAAACCGGACGTTCATGTACAAACCTTAGATTTGCTGCGTGGGATGAGGAAGATGCTATGGTTATGTCGTGACTGTGGAATTCAATGTCACCCGACATCAGTGATAGTTATATGTTTCTTTCTACGGCAAAAAACATATGAGAGGCTGCCAAACAAACATACTCAAAGGTGAATGATGCTGCTCAGATTTATGAGATTAAGATTAAGGCAGCCAATACTACACAGGGAACTAAATCTGTCACTAAATATGCTAATTCCTAGAAAGGTCTTTGGCAAGAACCTAACCATTACCGGTGTATTGAAATGAAGTGTAGTGAGGATGCAGCGGTTCTAATTAAGATCGTCGAGAGGGACCAAATGTATGATTTTTTGGCAGGTCTAAATGTTGAATTCATTGAAGGTCAGGGTCAAGTCAATTTCCAGTCAATAATCAAAGACCACAACACAAATCACCAGCTGCTAATCAAAGGCAGTTAGGGGTTGAAGGAGAAGGAAATGATGGTTTCAAGCTGCAACCTCGTGATAACAAGGACAACTTCTGGTGCAACTACTGTAAAAAGCCACAACATACAAAAGACCAGTGCTGGAAACTCATTGGAAAACCTACTAGTCGAGAATGGGGGAATAGAGGTGGACCACAAAGGAATAAAAGACAGACTCATTTGACTACTACACAACTAAGCTCAGAAACAAACTCAAAGGTAGGAGAGTTTAACAAGGAGGAGATTGAGAAACTAAGGAGATTGTTAGGAACTCTAAAAAAACCATCTGGTACACGCTCTCTGGTGCAATCAATTATTGTGGTAACCCGAAAACTTTGAAACAGTGGAAAATTTCAAAGTAGTACCCAGGAAAATTTTCTGGACATGTATTTATTAATTGTATGGGTTGTTATATGCGAATAAATGTGTATGGAAAGTTATATGTACAAACTTTCCCGAAAATGGGGCTAAAATGTAATTAAAAGTATGTATATATATATATATATGAGTACATGGATAGTTCATGTTGGATGTTGTGTTGCTCTAAATGAGATGTTTTTGAGTTAATGTATGTGTATAAATGTATACGGGAATGTTTGTGTGAAGAGTTGGGTGAAAATTAGATGAACTGGGAAATCTGGATCAGGCGAATCACGCCGCGGCGTAGAAGAATTACGCCGTGGCGTAGAATGAAATTGTGGGGCGCGATTCTGGCAATTCGCGCCGCGACGTGAATGGAACGACGCCGCGGCGCGAGGCAAGTCAGAGACATCGCGCCGCGGCATGAAAGGATTACACCGCGGCGCCGATGCGGGATTTCACGAACTTAACAATTTCAAATATGACGAGCGTGTCCCAAAACCCTAACATTTTATAAAAACCCAGCCCCCTTCCCCTTTTGTTTGCACGACAGACAGATGAGAAGAAAAGAGAGAAGAAGAGAAGAAAAGGAAGAGAGAGAAAGAAGAGAGAGAAAGCTACCAGTCTTCCACGAATCATCAACGCAAGGTAGGGAATCCTCTTCTACTCATCTCTATACTGTTTTAATCAGTGTATTTTGTGAATGTGGGTTGGGGTTTGCTTAGGATGAGATTATTTTCTACTCGGATTGATGGATTTGTAATGTATAGGGATTATTGAGGGATATTTAGAGATTTATTGCACATTGGGATTAAGAAGTTAGAAATGTGAAGTTTTTACGCGATATGTGTTTTGGGTCACGTGAGTTCCGCGGATTTTGATATGAGATGAGATTTAGGATTTACTTATTGGCGAACGTTTGAGGATTTGGACGTGTTAAACGTATTTACGAGAGTTGTAGATCGGTTTCAAGGTAGTATGTGAGTTAGTGTGTGGATTGGAGGCTTTAAGCCATTGTTTGGGTATTTTACATAAATGTTATCATGTTAGGCATTGTGGTATATGTTGAGGGACCTAAGGGAAAGCATTCGTGACTCCAACAATGCTAGGCCTTAGTTGTGTCCGTATATGGTGAGGGACCTAAGGGGAAGCACTTGTGACTCCAACAGTGCTAGGCCTTAGTTGTGTCCGTATTTGGTGAGGGACCTAAGGGGAAGCACTCGTGACTCTAATAGTGCTAGGCCTTAGCTGTGCCTGTACCTATATCGAGTGTTTGAGAATGTAGAGGTTTTGGAAACTTGGAGTTGCTTGTCTGCTTGTGTTAAATTAAAATGTTGTAGTTTTGATTATGTTGAGCAATTTCCTACTGGGCTGTGCTTGCTCACCCCTTCTCCCTTCACAGATACCAGAGATCAGGGTCAGACATTAGGCGGGAATGTTTCGGAGCTCACGTAGAAACATCCGGGGAATTTAGAAATGAACTCTCATTTGCATTATGTATTTTGAAACATTATGTAAAATATTTATGAATATTTGTATTAACTTTATATTTTATTTATAAATTATGAAAAATTTGCATGGTTTTTATTTTATTTCATTTCATTTACACAGTCCCCCCTGGGGGTTCCTGTATAAGGGATTCCCGATCGTGACAATTATGGTCGTCGCTTCTCATAAATTACATGCCTCAGATACAACTTCTACCAACTCTTGGGTCATTGACTCAAGAGCCACAGATCACATGAATAATCAATCACACCATTTCAGTACTTATACTCCATGTTCTAGTAATAGAAAAATTGCAACAGGTACTGACACATTGATCGCCGTAGCTGGAATAGGAGATGTCAAACTTAGCCCCTCTCTTACTCTTGGAAATACTCTACATGTTCCAAAATTATCTACCAATCTTTTATCCATTACTAAACTCATTCAAGATATGCAATGTAAAGTTTTATTTCATTCCACTTCTTGTATTTTTCAGGACCAGAAATCGGGGAAAATGATTGGACTTGCTAAGGAAAAGGCAGGACACTACTATCTTAAGCCACATGGCAGTAAGAATATTATAAAACATAATGGGTCTATGTCATGTCTTTCCACAACCCCTTCAACAAATAAAGATCGGATTTGGCTTCACCGTCTCCGTCTTGGTCACCCTTCCATTCTAGTCATTAAATTAATGTTTCCTTCTCTATTTCAAGGATTAGATGTTAATAGTTTTCATTGTGATGTGTGTGAATTTGCCAAACATAGACGTGTTTTTTTTCCAATAAGTGATACAAGAAATTCTACTCCATTCTATTTAATTCATTTTGATATATGAGGTCCTTCTACTGTTTCTAATATCTCTGGTTCAAGATGGTTTGTGTCATTTATAGATGATTGTTCTCGAGTTTCATGGATCTTCCTACTTAAGTTAAAATCTGACTCAAGTAACAGTTTTTTTCACGTTTTCACGAAATGATTCAAAATCAGTTTGGTGTCAAAATCAAGAAGGTTAGATCTGACAATGCACGAGATTACTTTAATCAAGTGTCTATACCCCACAACAAAATGGAGTTGCTGCAAGAAAAAATGGTCACTTACTCAATTACACCCGAGCCTTCCTCTTCCAACATAATGTACCAAAAACCTTTTGGGGGGAAGCTGTTTTAACTACTACTCATTAATAAGATACCTTCTCGAGTCATAGGGTTTAAAATTCCATTAGAAATCCTCTCAGTTTTATCCTGATCTTCCAACCACTCAAATCTCAGTCCTCGAATTTTTGGGTGTACTTCATTTGTTCATATTCATAGTCCTAATCATGGAAAGTTGGATGCTGGATCAATCAAGTGCATGTTCATAGGGTATTCTTCAACTAAAAAAGGGTATAAGTGCTATCATCCTCCAACAAAAAAAGTCTTTGTCTCCATTGATGTTACCTCTGTTGAAAATCAGTCCTATTACTCTTCTCCTTTTCTTCAGGGCTAAATCCTCTGAGTCTGTACCTAACCCATCCAGTGAACCATCCAGTGAAATCGTAATTGATGATAAAGGTATGTCTGATAATATTCAACCATTACAAGTGTACTCAAGATGGATAAGTTCATAGCCTAAGCCAGTGCAAGCACATCAATCTAACCCGACTTCTGAGAATGAGGTAACTCCTAGTCCCACTCCTCATATTGAACAATCAATTTCTGAATTATCAACTAAGGATCTTGACCTACCTATTGCTGTTAGAAAAGGAACCAGAAAATGTACCAAACATCCACGTTACCTAATAGCCAATTTTGTATCCTTTGATAAATTTTCTCCAACCCATAAGAGTTTCCTTGTGAGCCTAAACACTATCCCCATCCTCGAAACTTTGTCCGAGATATTATCCAATAAGAAGTGGAAGAGTGCAATAAGGGCGAAATGGAAGCACTAAAACAAAATAAGACATGGGAGTTAGTGGATCTGCCTAAGGGGAAGAATATAGTAGGTTGCAAATGGGTGTTCACTGTGAAGTATAGGACCGATGGTTCTCTTGAGAGGTACAAAACTAAGTTGGTTGCTAAGGGATATACTCAAACCTATGAGGTAGATTATCAATAGGAGGTCAGCTAGCAGAAGTGTTTACTAAAGGGCTAAACAATACAGTGTTTCAGACAATGGTTTCCAAGCTGGTAATGGAAAGTATATATTCACCAGCTTGAGGGGGAGTGTTGAAAAGAAGATGTATCTAGCTATATCTAGCTGTATCTAGTAAGGTTTGATTTTATTTACTATTTGCTTTTATTTCTTGATTTATTTTTCCTTTTCTGGTACAATATATATTTTATTTCCTTTCTGAAAAATGTAACAAGTCTACTTAAACGAACTTCTTTTTCTTATGAAATATAAGAAATATACAGAGTATTTGAATTCTCTACAAAAATTTCAGCTCTTTATAAGGTAATCCATAGAAAACAATAAAGCACCAAGAGTAGGCCATAAAGTGAAAATTATGATGCTGGGACAAGAAAGAGAAAAGGAGATAAATTACAAGAGAGAAAAAGAACATAAATATAGGAAAAAGTGGAAAGAAAAGAAATGTACATTAAAAATAATATTAAAATTGATCTGATATGAAGAACACATAAGTACCTATTCATAATGGCCAGAAAGAAACCTAGTCCAATTCAAAAATAAACTCTACGCAAAAAGAGGACCAAAAATGCAGAAGAAACTAAAAAAATCCAATTCAAACAAGTAACATTACTACATACCCCAAAAAAAAAAAAATTCTACATTAAGTACGAAGCCTTTGGTTTTTAGTCCCGCACTAGTCTCCCCTGCTAAAAAACTTAGACTGCAGCAAGTCAAGTTGTAGGACTAATATATCAAGGGGACCCCTTCCGTCAAACAAAAACAAAATCTCTAAGAAATTATAAGAGACTCAAAGAATGCCTTAATGACAAAACAGTCTTATAGTCTGATTTAAAGACAAATCAAGTTAACACATATTTAATCCAATGGACGGGCAAACAACGTAGTAAAATACAATTAACAGCCACTGGTAACTGCATTAAATTCTAGTTTAAAAACAGTATTCTGTAGTTATGGTTTACTAGTCTCCAACAATATTACACTCACTTTTAGGATCTTGCGTACAAGACAGATCAACAACTGGGGAAAGTTTCACGTGAAGTTAGGTCAGCTTATGCTAGGTTATACCTGAAAAATGCATTTTCTCTCTTTAAAATATCCATTTGCAAGGAAACAAGCAATTGCCAGGACATTATATTTTGAACATCTTTTCCCTGCAATGACAACATTGAGTAAGTTATAAGAAAACAGATACTGATTAATAAAAAAACAAACGTAAACAATGCTGATATTGAAAATTCACGTACAATGACGTTCTTCCTATCACCAAGATTCATCAAATCTAAAGTCATCTTTTCTATAAGTGCATCCTTCTCTGCAATTTCTTTCTCGAGACATGTGAAAATGTGTCCATACCTCAAGTTCAACTCTTCCAGATATCTCTCCAGGACAGACAAATTCAAATCCAGTGATCGCACCTTTTGCATCAGTATCTTAAGAACAGAATCCCCTGGTACTCTTCCCACAGGATATTGCCGTGAATCCCCAACTTGGTCACCCGCATCCTTGACAGAAGAATCATATATTTTGTTAGAGTCATCTGAAGCAGATTCGATGTCAAGTTTCTTATCAAGATTTTCATGCAGAACATCAATTTGAGGTTGTGCCACATTTGAAGGAATTGTTTTTGGCTCTTCACTTGATGCCTCTGATGCAAAGAATTTATCCTGGACAGAGATCAAATCTTCTAGCATGTGCTCAACTGCATCGACTCCATATACTTGCACAGTATTCAGTGTACAGTAGAACTCTGAGCCATAGTGGCTAAGAAAATTTAATTTCAGATAACGTACAGACTTAGGCTCTTTAAGTGTGAACCTCTGAGATTGTTTTATATTTTTAGCAGTACAATTCCCAAGTGGCACCCATGAGTCAGTTGGATAAACCAAATTGCCAAGTAGCTCAAAATCCTTTAAGTTGGCGGAATGGTGCTCAAAATTTGCTATTTCAACAGTGCGTACCAAAGTTTCTTCAGAAAGTTCAATGATCACGAATTTCCCTACAGCTGAGCATGGATTGCGGAGATACTTGTCCATGTCCTTGCCCAAGATGTTAGGCGCCCCCTTGGCTTCCTTGTTGGCAGCCAAGACCTTAGCTCCCTTGGAGGCAGAAGCAAAATTATACTCCGCCCCACTAGGCTCTAATCTGTGCATGATACTTCCAGCTTGATGAATTGCAGGCTTTCCCCTAGGATTAATTGCTTTATTTTTGAACTCATCGAAGCCTAGTGGGGCATCACGCAATAACCTATCACTCTTTGGTGTATCCTTCACAAACCTTTCATCCAAACTAAGATTGTCTGCCGCAGCTAGCTCTTTGACTTTTGTACCATGATTTTGATGTTCTCGCTTGTCACAGCAGCCAATGTCCCCGGTGTCAGCCTGTATGGAGTATGAACTCCAATCAGCAGAATGAGAAGAGGGGTCTACGAACTGACACTTGGCTTCAGGAAGAAACCATTTGATCAGTGTTGGCTCAGCTTGTCGCCAACATGATTTATCATGGAGAGTCTTTGATTCTTAACCAAAAAAAAAAAAATCAAATAAAAAACTAATATAAGCAGAACGGCAGAAAGCTTCCTCTAATGGATTTGATTTACCTTGGTGGGCATGAGCGTGGGCAATGAACAAGAGGGGAAAACACCGTAAAAGAAGCGACACAAGCACAAAAGCTTTGCTTTTTCTGGAACGAAGAAATCTCTGCATTTCTCATCACTGCGAATCCCCAATGTTTAATCTTTATCAAATATATATTTATATGATTGTGGGAATGGAATCGGAACGAGAAAGAGAAATTTACCTCAAAGGCAACAGAAAGAAAATCAATCGATTCTTTTCCAAAAACTTTCTTTTTTTCGGCTACTGATTTTGCCTCCAAAACTGACCCTAACAATTTTAAGTTATCAACAATAACATAAAATTGTTAATTTTACCCAATATAAGTTAATCATATTGGTGTTATTCTTTATTGGGTTAATCTCATTAATCTACTATAACCTAAAAATTATAAAATTATTGAGTTAACATCTAAAATAATTATGTTTTAATTTTTTTCATAATTATTATATTATAGTTAACCAATAGTTATTAAAAATATAAAAAATTAATTCAAAAAATTAAATTACAATAACCCATATATATTTAAATATCAACAACTGAATAACGTTATTTGCACAAAATTAGTGTATTCTTTTTCTTTTTAATCGTAGATGTTCAGGTCGGCTTACACACTCCGCAATTAATCCTATTGGACTGTATCCTATGTTTCATCACTACTTTTTATAACTAGGGGTATGACCGTACACTGAGAAGATTCTAGCCTGGGTCAAGAAACTTCTCAGCATGAGTTACAAGTTTGCAATTGTCACAAAGCTAAGGTTTTCTTCATATTACACTGCACTCCAACCAGCTCTCTTTTCCACACCGCGTTCCTTCATCATTCTCCTTATCCTTTCTGCCTCATCCCACTTGCCAACAGAGCTATACATGTTGGATATCACTATATAATAGCCATCATTATCAGGATCGGATTCAATTGCAAGCTTCGCCATCCTTATTCCCATCTCAATATCATTATGAAGTTTGCAAGCACTTAACAAAGCTCCCCACACTCCTCCATCAGGTCGGATAGGCATTGACAAAACTACAGCTTCAGCTTCATGCAGGTTACCTGACCTGCCCAAAAGATCCACCATACAAGCATAGTGCTTCAAATTGGGTTTCACATCATAATGATGCATTCTACTAAACACATACTTCCCTTCTTCAACAAGGCCTGCATGAGTACAGGCTGAAAGAAGAGCAAGAAATGTTAGTGCATTTGGTTTAACATTTGAGTTTTCCATTTTGAGGAAAATCTCGAGTGCTAATTCTGCATCTCCATGAGTTCCATAACTTGAGATCATCACGTTCCAAGAAATTACGTCCCTTTCCTTCATAGAGTTGAACAATTCTCTTGACGTCTCAAGTTGTCCACATTTTGCATACATGTCAACCAATGCAGTAGCTAAAGGTAGATTCAGCTCAAACCCTCCTTCCTTTATATATTGATGAACTTTTTCACCTTTCTCCAGAGATGCAAGGTGAGAACAAGCTGAAACTACTGATACCAAAGTTGCCATATTAGGCTTCAAGTTCTCTGATACCATTAGATCAAACAAGGCAATAGCCTCAGCCGAACGTCCATTATGAGTATATGCTGATATCAAAGTGTTCCATGTGACAATATCCTTTTGTGTCCTACAAAACAATCTCCTTGCAATGGTAAAATTACCACTTTTCCCATACATATCTATGAGTGAATTGATGACCAAGATGTTCTCATCCATATGATTCTTAGTTATGTAGCAATGAAGTGACCGGCCTAAATGGTTTGCTCCTAACTGGGAACAGGAAAAAAGAACAGAGACTAAGCTCTTTAAGTCAAATTTAATGCCTAGATTTTGCATCTCTCTAAATAATTGTATACACTTGGCTTCCATCCCTGTCTTACAACAGCCAATAACCATAGTGTTCCAGGACTCCTCGTTCCACTCATAGCCTGTTTCAAGAAACTTCCCAGCATGAGTTACAAGTCCAAACTTACAGTACGTGGATAATAATGCATTATGGACCATTTGATCTAATACATAATTCCTTCTCAAAATTAATCCATGAAAGGCCTTTCCTTCACGTATACAAATAGAATTCCCAAAACCCAAAAGCATGCAGCTAATAACAATTCCATCCGGATTCATTCCACCCACCTGCATTTCCCAAAACATACTCAAGCATTCTTTCATGAAGCCATATCTTGCAAATACACCAATAATTGATGTCCAGGAGAAAATATCTTTTTCAACCACTTCAAAAAATGAAAAAGAAGCTTCTTTGATATCCCCACACTTAGAATACATCCCAAAAACCGAAGACTGAACAACTTGGCAACTCCCAAGTCCAGTTTTCACTACAAAACCATGCAAACACCTTCCTTCACTCAAAGCAGCCAAATTCCCACAAGCTTGGAACCCACCGTCAATGGTCCTAAAATTTGGCTTTTCACCATCTCCACCACTCCTAATCATGTCAAAAACACACTCCAAACCCTTCTCACTCTCCCCATTCTGGACATACCCAATAACAAGTGCAGTCCAGGCCACCACATCTCTCACCGTAATATCACCAAACACAGCGTATGCATCCCCCATAGAACCACACTTGGCATACATGTACACAAAACTAGAACCAACAGCGGAGTTGTTCTGGAAAAGGCCGCATTTTGAAGCCAACCCATGAATATATCTCCCATAGCGTGGCGAATTCAGCTCGGCACAGGCGGAGACAACCATTGGAATAGTAAAATCATTAACCGGAGTAGCAGATAATCGCATAGCGAGAAAAAAACGTAAAGCTTGGCGGAAGTGAGCATTGGAGAAGTGGGATTTGATAATGGAGTTCCAAAGAAAGGTGTCTTTGGAAGGAAGTGAATTAAAGAGATGAATAGCGTAATGGGGTTTGTTGAAAGAAGCATAGAGAGAAATAAGTTTAGAGGCAACAAAAATGTTGTTGGAGTTGGCAGTGGTGATTACAAGAGCGTGGTATTGGAGAAGAGAAGGGAGGGTTTGTAATCGTGGGAGACGAGAGTTAAGGACCTTAAGGTAGTCGATGCAAGAAGAAGAGGAAAACTCAAAACTTTTCAAGATACGGAGGTGGGTAGAAATGGGTTTCAGTTTAAGCATCACAAAAGCGAAAGCCAAATGCAAAGATTAAACAGACCACGACTGGGACTTCACTTGGCTTGAGAGAGAAAGGGTTGGTATTTTTAGGTAACCTGGCAAATGGGAAAACCCCTGCGGAGACTTTTATACACGTGAGTGAGTCAACATCAATAAATTAATCAATCAGACTAAATTAAGCTTAATATTTCAACATAATTACTGGTCACCACTGATCAATTGCCATCCTGGCTGGCTGGCTGGCTGGCGGGTAGTCAGTGCAAAGAATCATTATTACCACTCACCCCTTCCTCCAGTTAAGCTGAGTCTCCACGTAAGTATAAAGTCCCCATCACCATCCATCCATCCATCTTACCTGTCTAAGACGGACTTGTCTTCTATTTCAATTGCTTGCTTCACCTTTAATGTTAGATGCTCCAAGATACTTGAATACTTGGCATCGCATGCGTACATATGCATTTGGTGAAGTTCAGTATGGGTTGGCATGGCATTGGCAGCAGCTACCAGCAGCTAAAGCAAATCTGTCTCCTTTGACTGTCAGATCATCAAAAGTCCTATAATTAAGGGTGGGTATGGGTCGAGTTGGGTCGGGTTTGATCCAATCTGATAAAAATCTTAACCCGATTGGGTCAAGAGAAATAAACCCGAAGTCAGATTTTAGAAAAAAGACCTATCGAATTTGGGTTCATCGGGTTAGGAGTTTTTGTTTTGAGCCATTCGGGTCAAGTTCGGGTCGGGTCTGGATCGAATTTGTAAATGAATAAATAAATACTTTTACGAAATATAGCTAAAATAAATTATAATTCAGTGGTAAGGGTGGAGGGTAGCTCTGTATGAAAGGTTTGAATCACGCCACTTTAGATTTTATCAAATGTTTAAATTTATATTATACAATAATTAAAATAATTTACATAATTACATCAAAATATCTTATAGCCCAGTGATTATCTTAGGGAAAGAGTATGGAATAGGAGAAGGGTTTGAATCCTACTAATTCCATGTTTATATATGAAAAATATTACTGTAGATAAAAGACATATTCAATTTCTATTTATTTTTAAATCTAATTTAATAAATGTATATGATACCGACAGCCAACGCTGGCTGCGGCTGGATGCCACTACTTATTCTATAATTCTACTTTTGTTTATTATAGAGTCCTACAAGAATCTCTACAAAATGAAAACGATGTTGTACTTCAACAAAACATTTATATCATATTCCACTTACACCTCCTGCTTCTGCTGTGTAAAGCATTAAATCTCATCCGCAATCATATGCATATATTACTACCAAGTCATCAAAACATTTACATGTATAAATACAATACATACCATACGTACTATTGTTTAATATCTAGTAGTAGTTTAATTTCGGGGAATGGAAAATACTAGTTTAGCATATAATTAATTAAACCATCAGTCTAATTGAGGGCATTTGCAGTAGCAGGATTGACTGACATAATAATATAAGCTGAACTTGAAGTGAGGGTTGGAGTTGGATAAGATTCAAGAGTGAAGCGGGACACCCATGTCGGTCGAGTTGACCAAATTTATGGTTAGTCTAAGCGTGAAACGTATTCATATATTTGATTTGACTGCCTTCATTGATTTTAACCACTCCTTTATTATTCTATCTTTGACTCATTTTCCACCCCAAAACAAATCATAAACTAATGCAACTACGCTAGCCTACCCATTATCATTTGCTTAATTCTTAAACAAATATTGGCATTTGGCATTTCAATTTTCCAGTAACATGTATCATAAATATAAATTATCCCACGAATGTTAATTTCTTAATTAGATCCATCTGAGTTTGAGCTTCAAAGCTTGAGAGGGTAGGTAGAGGAGATTGATCTTATGAAAATTTTATGTTCTAATACAAATTATTATGGGGGTTGAATTGAGATCTTTGGATATCACATTATGTCATGGAGACATTGGTCCCTCATACTCACTATCACTAGTTAATGACACATGGGGCCAAACCTTAGAAAACTTGGAATTGATATATACATTGTAATTAGTCATTGTTTATGGTAGACTATGTATTAATTATTATGTAGAATGTATTGCATTTTATATTACAAGCATACAATCAAGGCAAATAATTTAGTTTACCCATTAATCATTACTGGCAGCTTGTACATTGAAGGTGCCCTTTGGTAACTTTTCCACCAAATACATAGAAGACTAAACTGGGAAAGTAATTCCTTAATTAAGTAACAAGTTATATATATATATATTGGATTAATAATCAAGTATGGAGTTGAGACAGTAAATGTCTTGGCTTACGCTGTAAGTATAAGAAATCTTTCAAGGCTAGTAACATCTTGAGATTGTATATTACTTTTAACTAGTTTCATTATAAAAATCGTTTAACGATTTTAATCTATAGATTTTTTTAATATATATTTTTAGTGATTGAATATAATTTTTAAAGGATTTTATATAATTTACGGAAATATGCTAAAAGTATCATTCTTTAGATTTAGAATTTACAAAGTCAATAAGGAAAGTAACAGTAGTCAAACAAAGTAAAAAAAAGTTTCGAGTATGAGTGGTGACTGGTAACCACTCACTCAATCTCCATAATTGCAATGCATAATGACCAATAAAAAGAGTAGTTAATACTTTTCAACTCTTTTAAGGGAGAAAACAAAAGGACAGAACCTTCTCTTCAGATTTCTGCAGCTAGAAAAATTAAATTAAATTAAAAGAAGAAGAAGAAGAAGAAGAAGAAAGTGGTCACTTTGATGTTCAGCAGCCAGCTCAAAGTCATGAAGCTCTTTGATTCTTTTCCTCAAAAGCCATTCAAAATGAGAACCCCTCTTGTTTCTGCTCCAGTCTCATTCCTCTTTTAAAAGGTACTTCTTCAATTCTTTACCTCCAGTTTTTTTACTTTTTTTTTGTCAATTCTTAACCAAGCTGTGATCTTCTTTCTGGGTTTTTGTAGTTTTATTTATTTATTTTTATAGTTCTAAGCTTTATTTGTTATATGCAAAAATGTGGAAAAACAAAATGAACTTTTTTTTCACTTTTCGGAGAATACCTAACAAGCCAAATCGATGTTTTATTACTTTGTATTTTCTCAGCTAACAAACACAGGGACGTACTGGTTCTGTTTATTACCTCCAGAATTATGTTTAATTTTTTATTTTTCAACTCTATTTAAGCTTTGAGAGCTTTTGATACTTACAATTATGCATGTTTAGTCAAAGAGAAGCTTGAAATACTTTATTTTTCTTTCCTTTGTTGAGTCCCGGTTTCTTTGAATTTCACCTTTTCTTTTTTATTTATTTATTTTTGGGTATTATTGACTGCTGAAGTGAAACCCATAAGAACTCATGTCGCAAGGAAGATTTCACATTTATCTAAGATGACTTGATGACAATTGTTAATGTGTGAAATGGTCAATTTGAAAATGGGAGAAAGTTCGTTTGAAAGGCTGAGTTAGAAAAACAAGGTAAATTATACCATGGTTTGGGTCAAATATGCTTGAAAATTGTTTTAGAGGTTTTTATCTTCAACATGGATTATAACTTTAAATCGATTGCCTAAGAGAATATGTTCTCTGTTTTTTCCTCTGAAAGTGATACTGAGACCTCCAAACACTATCAAAAATCTTTTGGTGAGTCAAGAGTGGCAAAGCAAACCCACATGAAATTGCTACTATTCAGATGCTGTTCGCCCACATTTAACAGAGTCATTTATGCGTTTGAATGTGCATGGTCAAACTCCATTTAAAAGAGGCATGTGTATGCCATGTGATGCTAGAGTTGTTATTTCTGTTACTTACTTTTCCTGATCAATTATTTCTGCAAATTTGTTTGGTGCAATATTGCTCTTATTTTTTCTGTTTGTCATGTGTGCTTTCTATATATAGATTATGAAGTTGGTTCTATTATATTTCCTTATATGTGGATCTCACTCTTGTGTTATTATTGCAGATTATTGTTCTTTTCTATTGCTCACTTGGGTTGATATTGTGAGCATGGAACTAGTCTTTGCTGCTCTGATATTGGCTTTTTTGCATTCTTTTGCACTTTCTGATTATCAAGGTATGATGCATTCCAGTTTGGTAATTATGTATCTTACAGCATATGGATAGGCTAAGTGTGGTTAGTGTTCTCAATTGTTTGCCTGGGGTGGTGAACTTGCAGTTTTAATAGACGGGGTAATTTTCCAATTGAAAAAAAAAATGGTCATACGCACTCTTCTATATTCAAACTAATCAGGAATTGATATATCCAGTTAATAACAGTCATCTGGTATTGAAGTTCACTTATGTGCAACGGGAGTAATAGAAAAAACTAGAAAGAGCTAAACCTTTCTTGTTTGCTTCTTTGGTTGTAAAGGTTAAACATAAATTAATGTAGATATAGCTATGGATTTGCAATTAGTACTGGATAGAAGTTCTCTTACTAATTGAAGGAAAAATTAGTTTGGATTTAAAGAGAGTTGGTTCCAGGCAATAAAGTCAAAAAGGAATTCTGAATAGTGTAAACCTTTGTGAGGTTGGCACTTATCTTTTTCTATTAAGTTGGTGTGGTTGGGACTGTTGCTTTTTTAGATGGTGAATTTTCCTATGTTCTCTGTCAGGAGATGCTCTATATGCATTGAGGACTTCATTACATGTTCCAAACAATCTGCTGATGGATTGGAATCAGAATCAAGTTAACCCATGCACTTGGTCAAATGTCATCTGTGATGGCAGTAACAATGTTATCTCTGTGTGAGTTATTCATAAATTTACTTCTTCATTTTTTCAATTTCTTTTTGGGGACTGTAACAATTAGTAGTATAATTATGCCTACATGATTTAGTGGGTTGTGCAAGATTATGTTCTTTAGTTGCATTCTTGTGCCTTATTGGAAGGTATACTTATACAATTTACTCTTTTGCAGAACGTTGTCATCCATGAATTTTTCTGGAACCTTGTCCCCTAAAATAGGAGTGCTGACGACTCTTTCAACACTGTATGTATGGGTACACTGAATTAGTTAATCCATATTTTGAGTTACTTACAACATTTTATATGTATTTATTAAAGCAATTAAAGTATTTTTCCCGAACTGATTATTCTCAGTTTCTAAATAAAGAATTCAAGTGTATTTAGTAGCAGTGGTTGAAAGCTCTTTATCTGTATTCCGATGCTATGCAATCCTTCTGGAATTTAATGGTGCTTTCTGTTTTATTCCTCTGCATTTTATTTATTTTGGATTTGACTAAAGTGATTGCATGGGTCAGAATACATTGACAGCAATCTGGAAATAATTTGTATATGTAAAATGGTGATTTACAATATTGTGTTGGTCAAGGACTTGCTTTGATGATATGGGTATTTATGCTTTATAAGCTTTCAATGACCTCCCTCTGCATGGATCATATTTATATATACACAATAATTTTTTAAATGTATCCTTATATTTATGAGATGCATTTACTGTGCAGTACATTGAAAGGAAATGGCATAACTGGTGAAATACCTGAGGAGTTTGGAAACCTTTCAGGTTTAACCAGCTTGGACTTGGAAAATAATCACTTAATTGGCCAAATACCATCTTCTTTGGGTAAACTTAAAAAGCTTCAGTTCTTGTAAGTCATTCTCTCTCTCTCTCTCTCTCTCTCTCTCTCCATATATATATATATATATATATTCAGGTGTCATGTAATCACTTTTTTTGGTAAATTTGTTATGAAAAGTGTAATTTATTGTAATCATGCAATCAGGACTTTAAGTCAAAACAATCTCAATGGCACTATCCCTGAGACACTTACAGGTCTTCCAAACTTGATCAATATGTAAGTACCAGAACTTAGTTGAAGTCGCGTGAAGCATGGATAAAAGTTCCTTCTTTTTTAAATTTGAGTTAGCTAATGCTTGTTTCTTCTTGGACATATTTTGACTGCATAGTCGAATTTCTCTCTGCAGTCAACTCAATTCTAATGATCTCAGCGGTCAAATTCCTGCTCATTTATTCCAAATTCCAAAATACAAGTATGGATGAAATTTATTAGTTTTGTATTAACTTCAAAATAAGTCAGTCATGATATAACATACTTAAACTTATTTTTTGTTTGATATGCTTCTTTTTATCTATCTTTCTATCTCGCTTTTGTTCATCAGCACTAAACTTGATTGGGTTGGGTAATATCAGTTTCACAGGAAACAATTTGAATTGTGGTAAAGGTCTTCCACGCCCTTGTGAATCTATCAATAATGATTCAGGTAATTTTGTTTGATGTTAGTTTGTGTGAATTGTGATACTGGGGTAGATGTTTTTCAAAGTTCAATTGTTCTTTGACCACCTAATTGCTAAGGGTTTCTCTATCCTGACATAGGGGATTCGACTAAGCCAAAGATAGGAATTATAATTGGGATTGTTGGAGGACTTATAGTTCTTCTTTCTGGAGGCTTGTTGTTTCTCCGGTGCAAGGCTAGACATAAAGGCAAGCGTGAAGTATTTGTAGATGTTGCAGGTTTGTGTTATCCTTCAGTTCATTGGAAACCGATTTGTGTAGAACCCTCTCTGTTGATTTTTAGATGCTATTTTTTATTAAATATTTATTTGTCTCTTTCATTTATAATTTTTCCTTTTATTTTTGGTAGAGTTTTGGGAACTCATGGGCTTATTGAGAGTAAGTGCTGTGTTCCTCAGAATTCCATAAACCAATGAACAAGGGGTGTATGGGAATGGAACATATCCACATGGCTTAAACAATTTTCTCATCAGGATAGTGATGAACACTGAAGTGCTTGTTGCTTACCTAAATTGCCTAAAATTTAGAAGAAATTTTTAGTATATCATGGCTGAAATCAAAACCTTTTTTTCGTGACATCCTTGATGCTAAGCAGTTCATGATATGTAATTCTAAGTTCAACAAGTCGTGGAATTCCTAGATTGTTTTTAATGATTCCATGGCTTCTAGTTGTTGAATAAAATTTGTTCCGGTAAAAACTTTTAATACAATGGTCAACAAGGCTGATCTATCTAAATACAGAATGGAGTTAAATTTGAGGTGCAGTTCACAATCCCTGGATGAACATTGATTGCATCAGAAAAAAAGAAGATGGCTTTATTTATTTAATTGTTGAATCATAACAAGTTCTTATTATTTGAATAATGAAAAAAGAACATATATTTATTCTTATAAGGAGCAGAATAAAATTATATTAATGAAAGAAAGTACATCAAAAGAACTGGAAATGGAAGTCAATAATCTATTGGCTTTAGAACCTCAGTTACGAAATTATTTAGCTAATTTGTTCTTTACACTGATTATTAGTTTTCCTTATGAAATGGACGTTCAATCATCTACCTTTTAAACTAGAGTCTTAGAACCTTTTTTACAAAATTATTTCGTTAACTCGTGGCCTTATAAACTACTCAAGCATTTGTTACTTATTGCACAGTACTTTCCTAAGAATAGCATTAGCTGGTATATGGCAGTGCATTCAACATGCCCATAATGCATTGAGCGTATATAGATCAATATTCAGGCTTAAGTTGCAATTTTACCAGTTTGCAGGCTGGAACAGTGGTCAAAAAGCATAATTGAATAAAATATGACCATCCTTGGATCATAACTCATGCCTTTTATGTAATTTCTCGTAGAAGATCACGACGAAAGCCTAAATACTGTCCCCACTTTAAGTTGAATTTATTGTTATTTTGGAATCATAATCAAAGCTGAAAATGTTGCTGGATTTGGTGACAAGTTTTTTATGGTGATTATGTGATATTTAATGATTAAATCCACATGTTGGTTGGTCCATTAGGGAAAAATCTGATCAAAATATATTATATGATCTATCTACATGTTATGCACCATCTATGTTTGTCAAAGTCAAACAGATGATAATCATGCTCACATTGAAGCTGGTATTTAGACCAGATAATGACATAGCATTATCCAAACTGTTATGTTCAGGTGAAGTTGACCGGAGAATTGCATTTGGTCAATTGAAAAGATATTCATGGAGGGAATTGCAATTGGCTACAGAAGATTTCAGCGAAAAAAATATCCTTGGACAGGGAGGTTTTGGAAAGGTTTATAGAGGGGTTCTTGCTGATAACACAAAAGTTGCTGTGAAGCGATTAACTGATTTTGAGAGTCCTGGGGGAGATGCCGCTTTCCAACGTGAAGTTGAGATGATAAGTGTGGCTGTCCACAGAAATCTATTACGTTTGATTGGGTTTTGTACAACACCAACAGAACGTCTTTTGGTGTACCCCTTTATGCAGAATTTAAGTGTAGCTTATCGTCTACGAGGTATTTATCTCTGAATCACATATTTAGTAGAAGGTGCTAAGTATGAATGGTTTAATAACTTTATTGCAGGTATCTTTTAGTGTTAAGTTTTATATGTACCGTAGTAATTGTCTTTTCATCAATTTTTTCTTGTGTTGTATCTATGGCCAATCACCATATGGTCTATGGCCTATTAAGGTTAAAGCCTAAGGATTTAGAAATAATTGTTTGTGTGGTTTCTGACTTGTCTGTTGTAGTCTGTTTTTGCTCGTAATCCTCTCCATTTTTCTTTTGGTGTCATTATAAGGTTGAGGTTAAGTTAATAGTAAGAAATGTAAAAGTGAAAATCTAATAAATTGATATTAGAGTGGTGCCTCTCCAATTTTCCTTCTGTTTGGATTTTTTTTTTTTTCGCAAGATATACAATAAAAGATACAAAAGCCTGACGTCAGCTCAATGGGAAATTGTATTTTTAGGCAGAAAGGAAATATTATGTGAGGTTCTTTTAAGATAACTGAAACTGAAGTTTAAAGAGTGCAAAAGTTAACTGTGGGAAACAAAATAACTTAATGAGTGATTCTAGCCATCCTTTGCAGTATTTTCTGGATTTTGCATTGATCTGAGGCCACTGGTGACCTTCTCCTGAAACTGCTGATCAGCTTGATGAAAGCTGCAAATTCCCAAGAAATGTTAGGTGCTGCCAACAGGATGGCTGGTGTAAGCCCTTCGACGCACAAGTCAATAAGGAAAACTGAGATGATAAGAGGCTCTTGCCCAAGATAGTGTGTTAGTTTTTGTGGTGAAATACCAAATATGGTTAAAAATGAATCTCCAAAAAAAAAAAAAAAAGTCCCTTTGCTCTTTGTATCATAGTATATTAAATAATGTGAATAATATGATCTCATTAGTCCACTTGCCATCATAATACTTTCTTGGTGGGCTTCCCTTTATGGCCTACCTTTGGCATGGACCTCCTTCTAGGAGAGGCTTTTTGTTTTGCAATAATACATGGTAGATTATGAGTACGCCTTTAAGATTTAATATTTGACATCTGTAGGAAATTCTTATCTAATTTTACATTGGACGATCTTTCTTTACTGATTTACATATCTAATAAATTTCTAGAGCCTGCTTTGATGACTTCTGACTAATTGTAAGCATTGCTACAGAAATTAAACCTGGGGAGCCTGTTTTGGATTGGTCTACAAGAAAACGAGTGGCTTTAGGAGCAGCACGTGGGCTGGAATACCTTCATGAACATTGCAACCCGAAGATTATTCATCGGGATGTGAAGGCTGCCAATGTATTACTGGATGAAGATTTTGAAGCAGTTGTTGGTGACTTTGGCCTAGCAAAATTAGTGGATGTGAGGAAGACAAATGTGACTACTCAAGTTCGTGGGACAATGGGCCACATAGCCCCCGAATACTTGTCCACCGGGAAATCATCAGAAAGGACTGATGTTTTTGGTTATGGCATTATGCTCTTAGAGCTTGTAACAGGTCAACGGGCAATTGATTTCTCACGCTTGGAAGAAGAAGATGATGTCTTATTGCTTGACCATGTAAGACATATATGATACTTAATTATCATTCGTTGCGTATGTATTCATGACTCCTTGCCTCATTATATTTGCTTGTTTATGATATGACTTGCATGTTTAGGAATTCAATTTAATCCGCTATGATTTGGAGGAGTAAAAATAGGTGCAGGTTTAGTTTTTGAACTTCTCATTACATTTGACGATGGAGTGAGCTTCAAATCTGGTTGTTTGAACTGATATAGTCTTGCTTTACTCTCTCAACAATGTTTTGTTAAAAACCTATATAACTAGATGTATAATAGTATTTTCTCTTGCTTTATTGATTTCTCATGCTTAATCATTTAATTTTCTGGTGCAAATGGCTTTTTCACTACTTTGAAAAGGAAATTTGACCATAACATGTTCTTGTGCGTTTCCAGAAAATTTTCTGTTGATGAAAGGCTTCCATTATGTTTCTAGTTGATATGCTTTGTTGTACCAAAGCTAATGTGGAATAATGGGATGGGATGGGATGCATTTGAAAAGGATGGACGCAATCGGGTTTCAAATCTTAGTGTTGAAATTAAAATGATCTTTAACTTGTTTGGGGAGCTTTACATGCAACCTCATGCTGGAATCCAGTTGAATAGGACTGTACTTGTACAGTGATAGCTATGTCGTACTACCAATTTGTATTAAGTTGGTCTAGGACCGTAGATTAATAATGTCCTTTTCTAACCAGTTTCAGTTTAAGTTATGTTCACGAAAATGAGATACATTGGAGTTGATTTTACGTGTGAAATTTTGCATCTGATGTCTAGAATACTAAAACTGTATACTTTGATGCACCTATAGTTTCAAGTTGTAAACCTAATGAGTTGTTGCTGATGCATTTTTCAATTGATTCTCTTTTTATTTGCTCTGAAAGGTCAAGAAGCTGGAGAGAGAGAAGAGATTGGATGCTATTGTAGACCACAATCTTAATAAAAATTACAATATACAAGAGGTGGAGACGATGATTCAAGTTGCATTGCTCTGTACACAAGCATCACCAGAGGACCGTCCACCGATGTCAGAGGTGGTACGGATGCTGGAAGGAGAAGGCTTGGCTGAGAGGTGGGAAGAATGGCAGCACGTTGAAGTTACTCGCAGGCAGGAGTATGAGAGACTGCAGAGAAGATTTGACTGGGGAGAAGATTCTGTATGCAACCAGGAAGCAATTGAATTATCTGGTGGAAGATGAGGTATCACATTCCATCTCAAGCAAGAAGCATTTAACCGTCTGTTACATTAGGTTAGCTTGATGTTCTCTTCAGTTAACATAATTTTAATGCCAAAGTGATTGTTGGAAAGCAAAAAAGAAAACATGCCTTCATACTTTGTATATGATATGTTGTTTGTAAAAGCTCTTCCTTTTTATACCTGTTGTATTTTATTGAAAATTTTGGTTGGCATTAAATATTTTGCTTCGATGAGAAGATCTCAAATGAAAGGGTAGAGCTCAAATTCTGCATTATGAAGCTTCTCTTAGTGATACAGGAGATCTGCCTGATCTCAAGAATTATGATCTGCACAACGAATTGAAAGAAGAAAATTCTAGTTTTCCGTGGCTTGTCACAACTTTATGAACAAGGGTTACTTTTTCATGCACTTTAATAACTCACAATCAAGGATTATTAATTGTTTAATGACCCAGCAAGGAAGTATCCTTCAAGGTTCAATGAAGAAATTTGCTAATTACCATCATCTGATGCTGGGTATGCACTATGCAACGAATGTGTACACTGTAAGTTTCCTAGCTATCTATATTCTTCACATGTATATCTTCATGTGATTTCTTTTATATATCATCGTTTTTTAAGTTACGCATATCAATGCATGTGATATGTAGTTAACAGTCCATCTTGGATGAGGTCACTACGGATGCAATGTAAGAGAGATATATTGGTCTTCTTTCTCTAATAAGAATAATATGTCAAAACGTCATGGGGAGGACGTGGGAAGTTCTTTCTAATAAGTATAAACCCTTATTAACTTTACAAGAAACATACTTTTAAACATAAACAAAATATCTCTCTTCAACTTAATAACAGCATGATGTGGTAAGTTCAGAGGATTTCCCAAATGGAGATATTATTGTTATGTCCCTTTTGCTCCTTTTAGATTAAATGTGTCCAATAACTTAAAACAAGAAAAGAGGAACTCTAGTCTAGATTAACCACTTCATTTGTTTGTCAAATAAGTACGTTAATTGTTATATCACATACGAGGAGATCATAAGACAAACACCTTGGCAAATTAAGTAGCATTGGTCTTTCAGTTTCACGAATTTGTTTTTAGTCTTCACGGTAATCGTGTTTATCTAAAACATGTCTATTTAGTTGAGGAAAATCAAACCTTTTAAACTAATTCAAATTACCTCATTCCTTAACTATAAGGACTGTTTGATTAACTCTAGATATTTGTTGTGCAAGGGTCGGTTACTTTTCTTTCTATGGTTGAATTAAATTAAGAATTGTTAGGAAAGTGAAGGTCATAGTCTCAGATTATTTGCTGAAACATTCATTTTGTTATGCTGTGCTACCTATTCACAGCTCTAGCTCTAACAGCTGGGGTTGAGCGCTTCCAGTTCCAGAGTATTATATTAGAGCAGATGCATCCTTAAATGTGCTAAACCTTTGTTAAACACATTGAGCTTGTTCTTATACTCAATTGCATGAAGAAATAAATTTTAATTAGTATGGGATATCTGTACCATACTAAATTGATCAAAAATGATTTCAGGATGACCATTGTCTACCGCAAATTAAACCTCAGGCAAGGTCTACACAGCATTCAAGATGAAAGAAATATATAACATTATTATTAATGCTACGACTTTTCCTCCACAAAGAACATGTAGCTAGCATTTCAGATTTTAATATTAGGCGTTAGCTAAATACATTTTCCCTCAACTGAAATGCAGTCTTCATCTCATTCATTGAAGCAACAGCTTTAGCCCACTCGAGCATCTTTTCTTTCAACCACTGCTCCTTAACCACTAACAAATCCCTGCTCTTCTGCTCATTTTCCCCCCCAAACTCCTGCTCGGCTTGCAGATATGCCGGTGGATGATCCATGCCATGCTCCCAGACCTCAAGGTCAACCCCACACTCTTTGTAATCAGCGCCTGCCATTGCCAGAGCTTCAATAGACATCTCTGCTTGTCAAAGCAAAGCATTCAATGCTATCTGCTTGAGAGTGTGTATGAAAAGAGATCACTAGTGATTTTAATGGCAAGATAACGGACACTGTACAGCATTTATATATGCAGTAACTTGCTGTTTGCTATCAGAAGAGGAAGATACACGGGTATTGCATGTACCCGTGATCTTTCTCAAGCAGCCTTAACTCAGTACGTGGATTAGTAGAAACATTTGACAGATGAGCCCCAAAACTTTCAGAACATGTCTAAGCCTTGACATGGAATCAGTTTAGAAATTAATGTCTGAAATGTAAAAAGCAAAAAAAGTAGTTTAGAGCTCGAAGCTGTTAACATTCACAAGTATGATGTGCATAGGTAACATATGGGAGATTATATGACATAGCCAGCAGCAGAATAGTGGAACTGAAATGTAGCTGTAGGTGGTTGGAACAGAAGCTTCTTTGATGTGATTGCATATGTCATCCAGAACTTGTCAGAAATATTGCTATTACAAACTTGAATTCTCGTGATCAGAAACTTTCATGACCTCATCATGGAATGTGAAATTTTAGATCTTCAGATTGTAGCTCTGCAGAACTCATATGAAGTTGGATATTCGAAGCCAAACTTCAAAAGTAATTTTATGTATCAATAGTCAGTCTTTGCAAGTATCAGTACATGTAACATGTATAGTAAAATTTGAAGTGATGCCTAAATCCAGAAAGTTACAAAAATAGCTTTTAGTTGAAGTATGTACCTATATATAAATCATAATGTCTAGTTCTTTGCACGAAGCATGAATAAATGGTAGTGTATAATATCTAGGTACTAATGTCCAGCAAATGATCCAATAACTCAGGTGAGGAAAACTGGATTTTCATGATTGAGAAAAAGATGTGCAGATTGTTTTGTTCTCCAGGGCATATCGTTTGATTTAAACATGATTCTCAATTGCCCCAAACTTTGATAGGAAAGCCAAAGTATGATCTCCTTTTTGTTTTTTTTTTTATTCTTAGAAACATTATCTTCTTCATTGCTAAAGCTTCAATGGAAATTGACATGACGTTTTTTCGTGACTGTAATTGGATCTTTTTCTTCTGATCTTAACTTGATGGCCTTTAACTAGAGAGCTCCACAGTTTCTCTAATAAATTCAAATTGCTTCTGATGGTTGTCTAGATGACAATTGCATAGTACATATATATTGTTGGAGAATTCAAAAAGTTTCATGTTGCAGAATGAGAAAAAAAATTCATATAATATTTGGACTTTGAAGGAGAGGTAGAACTACAAGTCATGTACAAATTAAATAAAATATCTTTGTGATGATCCAGTTATACAACAAGACTTGGTTATGATACTGGAGCTAAATTGGTTTAAGCAGAAAGTTCTTCCATCAGCATCAATGTCCATATCAAGAACTTTTTGACATCGCTCTTAGCATGTACACGAGATTGAGTTATGTCTAGCTAATTCGAATAAGTTACATTATCTGCGAAACTTAACCTTACCTATTGCTAACTTCAATTATTTCGGGCTAAACCAAGGCACCCAACTGAACTTTCTACATCATTCAAGTTCTGAAATGTTTACAATAATGCAGAAATATTAAATGCCAGTTGTATTAGTTTTCCATAAGATGAATAGACATCACTTCTTCTGATAAATATAATTCATGTTACTGTTGTTCAATATCCATATATATATATATAT
>JANLJB010030930.1:0-37698 GCA_026212285.1 Bursera cuneata | reverse complement strand
ACACACAAATATATATATATATATATATATATATATATATATATATATATATATATATTTTTTTTTTTTTCCTTCTCAATTTGTATTATCTTCTTGCTTTAAATAAGCATCAAGTTAAGTAGATAGATATTATATTTTAAAAAGTATATATTTGTGTACAAGACTCAAAGAAAGAGAGAGAGAGAGAGAGAGAGAGAGAGAGAGGGAGGGGAGGGAGGAGAAAGAAAGGAAGAAAACAAAACAAAAGTACTCCTTATGAATTATGAGGAGTCATTGAGAAAAGGAAAAATAAAAAATAAAAAAAAGCGAGAAAAGAAAAGGGCAAGTGGTTGGACAGAGAGAGAGAGAGCTTTATAGGCGGTATTAAGCTAGCTGAAGTTGGCCTCGTCTATGCTGTATCGGGCAGTGAGGTATACAACACAGCTCTCTCTTTGTCGTAGGTTTTGTGCTTTGAATTGGAGTAGCTTCGGCTTCGCCTTTTTATATTCATTCATTGCAACCTATCTGGTTAAAACACAAATAGAGAAAGGGAAAGAGAGAGTTTTGCTGCCACAACATGTTTCAAAGTTCTGATCTTTGATGTGAGACTCATGATCAGAATTCTTCTCAGTAACCAGATATAGACTCTGTATAGCTCGGATTACTTTGTATCTTACCAAGAAAAAATGTGGGATCTCAATGACTCGCCTGATGATCACCTCAACGATGAAGAGTCTGAAGGTTGCTCTTCGCAGAAGACTTGCGTCGCTGGCGATGATGAGAAAGGGAAGCGTGTGGGATCCATCTCGAATTCAAGCTCTTCAGCTGTGGTAATCGAGGATGGATCCGATGATGAAGTTGTTGGTGAGAGGGGGATAGCTTTTGAGAATCGTAGCAGCAAGATATTTGGGGTCTCCTTGCCTCATGGGGATGCCATGGAGGTGATTGACCCACCTGTGACTCGCCAGTTTTTTCCGGTTGACCACGACCCGGAAATGGGGAGTACATCGGCCGCGGCTGCTCTCAACTTCCCACGGGCTCACTGGGTTGGCGTCAAATTCTGCCAATCCGACCCTCTCGTGCCTGGAAAGCCGGCTGAGGTCTCGCAGCCGATGAAGAAAAGCAGGCGTGGACCGAGGTCAAGGAGTTCACAGTATAGAGGTGTCACGTTCTACAGAAGAACTGGAAGATGGGAATCTCATATATGGTTCGTGTTTCCGCTTCCCCTTTCTTTGTTTCAATTTTTCTCAGTGAAATGCAACATATATATTCTGTAAATCACTTAAAACTTTCTGCGTCCTATATGTCAAGCTCTAGTTCATGTTGATTATATCTTTTTCTTCTCTTGGTTTTTCTTTTTTATGTATCAGGGATTCTGGAAAACAAGTTTATCTAGGTATGAATACAATTTCCATCATTAATAAGAGGATGGTTTGCTTTTGTCTTTGATTGTTGAAACATGTTTTATGTATTTATTTAATTTTTTTTCTGATATGGGTGAGATGGGCATATGTTGTAGGTGGATTTGACACTGCACATGCAGCTGCTCGGTGAGCTTCTGCTTCTGCCCGTATTATATATGTACTAAGACTGTAATACGAAAATTTCATTTTCTCACCTGAAGGAAATGGGCAAGAGACTTTTTGCGGAAGAATGCGTTGTTATTAATTGAAAGAAAAACTTCTCTTTTTGTAGTGCATATGATAGGGCAGCTATCAAGTTCCGGGGAGTGGAGGCAGACATTAACTTTAGCATAGAAGATTATGAGGAAGACCTGAAACAGGTAAGAGAGAGAAGGGAGAGGAGGGAGAGACTATTCTATAGGTTTTTATCTTATCTTAAACAGTTCCCACCTTATCTTCAACAGTTGTATATTTGATATGCTTTTCCTTGTTCATTTTGCTATTGTGGTACAAAAGTAAACCATTATAAGTTCACATAAGGAAAGATTCTTGTAATGCTGTATGATAACAGATGAGCAACCTAACCAAGGAAGAATTTGTGCATGTACTTCGCCGACAAAGCACCGGTTTCCCTCGAGGAAGTTCCAAATATAGGGGAGTCACCTTGCACAAGTGTGGAAGATGGGAAGCTCGAATGGGCCAATTTTTAGGCAAAAAGTAAACTTAACTTCCTCTTCTTTGGATTCTTCTCTCCCTTATCAGTTAACCCTTTTGTGTCTCCTAGTTAGTTCTCCTAAATCCTAATCTGAAAACTTACTTTTTCAGGTACGTTTATCTGGGCTTGTTTGATACTGAAATTGAAGCTGCAAGGTTTGTTAGTTTATATTTATAGTTCCGCATCTCTAGACAATTAAATGGTTATTTTACGAATGAATCACTGAGGGATTAATGCAAATTTTAATGGGGATCTAAGTTTCTGGTACTTCTTGTAGGGCTTACGACAGAGCTGCAGTTAAGTGCAATGGCAAGGATGCTGTTACTAATTTTGATCCCAGTCTGTACGAAGATGAACTTAACTTAGTTGGTAAAAGTAATACAGGCGCTGCACTCCTCTTTTTAATTTAATCCTTGTTTAAACCTTTTACATTTATGTTCAATTAGGATTATGTAATTTGCAGGTAGTGCTGCATACCACAATCTGGATTTGAGTTTGGGCAGTTCAACTTCCAAGCAAAGCACTGAAGTTCTCAGTAATAGGACGCTAAATGTTGGCACGGATCGCCATTCAGCAGCATCATTGTCATTTGAAACTGATTGGCGCAGCCGAGGATCGAGGCTTAAGGTACTTTTGATCTATTACTCGCTGTAATTGATATATGTTTGAAATATATACACTTAAATTTTTGGTTTTTTAACCGAAAAGTCCAATCTGCGGCAGGAGTCCTGGAGGAGTGACAATGACCCGTACAGGAGAGGTGGGTTCAGTGAGACAGAAACCATGCAACTTCTAAGCCAAACTCACCTTCAATCTCCAGCATCATTTAGGTCCGACGAAATGCAGAGATATGAGCAATTCAGAACATCTGGGGAAGCTCAAATGTTGCACATGTTTCCTCCACATTTCAACCCATCAAGTTATCAAGTGGGTATAGACCTCATTTTAACTAGTTGGATAGCTTTAAAACGAAAAAGTCAAAACTTTTTCTCTGAATACGAATTTTCTTGTTGCAATTTTGTGGACTTAGTTTGCCAGCAGCAGCAAAAGAGGTCTAGTTGGGAATGATCTCTCTTTGTCAACAAACAATCAACAATGGCAATCCTGTCCTCCTCAACAATTATTCGCAACTGCTGCAGCATCATCAGGATTCCCAGTGCAGATAAGACCATCTCAAACTTGGCTGCAGAAAAATGGCTTCAACCCTCTCATGAGACACTCCTAGCTCACATAAATCTCTCAAATGTTTTGTCTTTCAAAACCCTTTTTTAGTTGTAACTTAAAACTTTCCCAGAGAGAAAAAAAAAAGGTAAAAACTACGAGTAAACAAAAAAAAACAAAGGAAAAAAAGAAATTCCTACCCTCTGGGAAACGTTAGTCAATCGGTCAAACTAACGGACGGACAAAATCTTGAACTAGATAGTCTGAATTCTGACTAAAATTTCTGATCTTTTTTATCATGCGTATGAATGCCATATATATAAAATATATATTGCTTTGCCGCCCTATATGCTATTTATTACTTGAAGCTGAAGCTTCATGGTTTCTGGTTATTTCGTTTTTAGCTTGGTGCATGTGTCATGACCCATTTCTATTTTGTACGTTTTCTTAAATTACCCATCTGTGAAATCACTTGGTGACTGATTTTCTAGTTCCCTAATCGAGCGATGCCATGTATATTCAATGCTTCATGTTTGTGTGGATAAAAGATGATGAGGAAATCTAAGCTTAAATTTGATGACTGAAAAGAGAAGTGGAAGATTAAGAGAGAGAAGTTTCAGGCGTATGAAATGGGAATTGCTGTCTTGGAAATATCACCGGATGGTGATGAATAGTCACTGTCATTTGTGTCCTTTGAATCAGTTCTCTTGGCCAAAGTAGTCAGACATTGCTATAATGACGAGAGGGACATGTCATCTTAACACACAAAAAAGCTTTAAAGAGCGCTGTAACGTAAGATAGGTAGAGAGAGAGACATCATAAGGGCTTATGGGCAAGGATTTTTTACTCGGAGATTTCACCATGTGTAAGATTTCGAGGAAAATTACTTTTATAAAGCCCTCTTTGGATGCGGGTTCCTTCTCAGGTTTTACCCATATACATCCAACAACTTACAGTAGCTC
This sequence comes from Bursera cuneata, assembly GCA_026212285.1. NCBI lineage: Eukaryota > Viridiplantae > Streptophyta > Magnoliopsida > Sapindales > Burseraceae > Bursera > Bursera cuneata. Next base: position 33,478 of record JANLJB010030930.1, on the reverse strand, counting down.
CTTAACAATTTATTTCATTAGTTTCATTACTTGAAAGTACGAAATACCAACCATAACCAGTCAGTCCCTTATTGAATTGTTTTTAACCGGCGAGTTGCGTACGAGGAAACGGGGTCGAGGCTTTGAATATTGATGCAAATTCACATGAAGAGAATTAATAATATGTTTTGATCAGATAACATATAAAAGTATGGCATTTGATCAGTCCCATGGCGTATCACCATAAACAAATCCATTAAGATATTGCAAATGGCTATTTCACCATAAAATACAAGTTTGTATTTCGTCATCTGCGACGTCATTCGCAATATTTTATCACCACTAAGCTTACTACTGCAAGAAAGCCTAATCAAGGAGCAACTCAAAAGCTTTACAATAATAATTAGGACTCCTTTTTAATTATATAAGGAGAAAAGCTTATAATCAGGGCATCTTTTCCTCGGATTAAGTTAGGGCTGGTAAATTGACACGCAGTTTTGACATTAACAAAAAAAGAAGGATTTGTAGCTAGCTTTCCTTTTCGAGCTGAGATAGTTGAGAGATTCCTCGCTCAAGACACAATTCGTTGTCAGTGAAATTACCACTAGAATTAATGTTGTCTCTTTATTATGACAGCCAAAGTTATAATTCCTTAATTTGAGAAGAATGTATTTTGATGTCTTTACTTTTATACCTTTAATTCTTTATGTCCCATTCTCATTCTTCTTTAAGAATCAAGGTGGATAAGATATCGATATGTATCAAATCCGAAGCAAGGAATCACAAGGCCTAGACAAATGAGAAGCTAGTCAAATGTGCACGAAGATGATTTGTGGTTCCTTGTTGAGAATGAATGCCAAGTGAAAGAGTCCAAATCAACAAGGCCACTTGGCTTTAGGTTGTACATAGATAGAAAAGAAAATAATAATCAATAAATAAATAAATAAAAGAGTAGAAGAGAAGAGAGAACCAAGTGGGTCTGTTCTGTAACTGCTGAACGACTCAATTTTAATAGATTTTTCCCTTTGCATCGGATCTACGAAACACTGTGACTGCCAATCCTCAGACAGATGCAGATTCATTATATCACTCTCAAGAGAAAAAAGAAGAACAAGTCAGAAGAGGAGAAGAATTTAAACCACGTGAAGCTAAAAATGATGATAACAAGTAGGGACATGAGAGATAAACAATGGAAGAATTGGAATCAATAAAAGCAAAAAAAAGTAAAAAAAAATAAAAAATAAAAATTGAAATAAGGGTTGGGCTGCAGCATATTAATTTATTTCCATTTGGGATAAGGGTTTCCTTTTACGGGATTTCTTTAGCGGATGGAAATGTTTTAGTTTCTTGTTTCGAATAGGAAAGTTAAAAGTAAACAAGAAAGCAAAGAAATTCTTGTTATATATAATTACGAATGGTGTGTGTGAGTGTTAGATAAATTAGATGCTAAAGGCTGTGAATGTGAGTGTGACTGCGACTAGGACTTGACTGTGTGTGGGCATGCCATTGCCTTGGTCCTAATTGTACATTGTACCCTTTATCGTTAGATCGCTTTCATAATTCACTCAAACAAACTACTTCTTTGGTTTCACTTTCCACACACTCTTTTCTTTTCTTAATTATTCTCAATATTCTCATCACAACCTTCCTTTTTCTCTGTTAATCAATTAATTCTCCAACACATGTATCTATGTCTCCATCCATCAACTATATACGTATTTCTCTCTTTTCTTTACTTTCTCTTTTCAATATTCTTCTCTGATTTTTTTTTGTTTTTGTTTTTGGGTTGGATCCACAATTTACTCACACATTTGCACCTCCCTTTCAGTATCTACCTTTTCTTTTTCTTTCTTAGAATAAATGTAGAGAAAATATTTAACTCAAAAAATCAATCATTATATATTACAAGAGGTGGTGATTTTACCTTCTTGTTTATAAATTTAAAACCTTCTTTTAACCATTCAATGTATATGGCCAAGATCCGATAATACATCTTTGTCTCATAGTTAAAGTGGAGAATAAAGTTAAAAAGAGTTGTATATGAGTATTATATACAGATATGAACATGGCAGCAGAAAGCGCGTGACTGGCATAAGCATTAAAGCAAGTTGATTTGTCATTTTAGTTAGAGTTCTTGATTGTGTCCTGCTGTATTGTGTGCTCAGGGTTTGATGTTAATTGTTCAACTGGTTTCTCTTTCAATAATTTTCTAAGAAATTAAATGGTTTTAGTTAGCTCTCCATCTCTTGACCCCATCGGAGGTATATACTTACATGTATGAAATATAAAATGTCATTTTATTCCATGAAAATGTTACAGTCGATCCCTGTAAGATATTATTCCCCCAGAAGAAAAATGTTCCACAGATATTGAAGAGCGAACCTTTGTACTTTTTGCGGGAGAAAAGAATAATAAGTAGAAGTCGCAAAAAGCAATAAGCTTTGAGTGGAAGCGCTTGTCTCTTTTATCAAAAATGAAACCCTTTCACATCCAAATTAAAGCTGCTTTTGTACAATGCGTGGTTGCTGGAGGAGAAGGAAGGAATAACATAACATATGTATATCCGAGACTGAGCGTCAAAAATTAAAACACAATTAAAACTCTCTGATGTATATCCCTGAATATCCTACACAATCAAAGGACCATTGAATAATTCTCACGATAGAAAAGGAAGATTATTACTCGTAAGAAAATGATGCCTTGTCTTGCTTGCTTTCCAATTGATGCTAGTTGGTTTCCTTTCGCTCACTCATGAACCATGCACAAGCGACCGCATCTTATATCCTTTCACATCGAGCATCTAATCTCATCCTTAGGAAATTGTGATGAAATGAGCTGAAAGACACTGCTCCAGATATTTTTCTGTTCTTTGTTTTCACTTGGTAAACCTTAAAGTTTAGCTACTTCAAACTGCTTATCACACGTCTTCTGTTTAATATAAACCTAGATTTTTTGGAGGTGCTTTAGTGGTCCCTTTTATTTCCTTTTTAAGAAAGATAGAATAAAATAGAAATAAAGTTCTGATTACGAAGAAGAAAATGTGTTGTTCTCCATTGCCGACAGCGATTTGATATCTTTTTGTATATGTTTTAGTTGGGTGGCTAACCGTGTTAACTGGGTTTCATATTTATTTTCCACCTCTCAACAAGTGTAACATTAACCCTACATTTGCTGATAAAAATGTGGAAAATGAGAGAGAGAGACAGAGGGTTTGGCATTGACTTTATGGTAGGTTAACAGAAAATTGACAAATTAAAGAGATATTAATTAAACCAAATTATATTTTCATCTGTTGTGAAAATGTGTTTACTTTCTAAAGAGTTACAACCAAGAGGATTAGACTGCAAGAAGAATCAAATCTTTGTGTTGAAACATGATGTGAAAGATGAGTGAAATTAATATATAGGACTAATCTTTCAAAATTTTAAACATTTCAAAGATTCTTTTTCTTTTTAATTATTTCTGGGTATTTTATAGCAGTGTTTGAAATTGACACAAAACTTTTTCAAAAAAGAAAAAAAGAAAAAAAAAGAAAACCCTTTTGATCAAGTGCTTCAAGAAATGCTTTGTTAGAGGGGGAAATACATAATTCTAGAGTGTGCTGACCAATGTAGATATTTCTTAGAAAAATATATATTCTTTATCTGGCTTTAACCTAATAAGTGGTGGAAATCGAGTTATATATATATATGAAATAAATATTCCTTGAGAATGGTGAGAGTGTGAGAGGCCGCAGGGAGGTTGGGTTGGGATTGACATTATAGCCCCAAGAGAGAGCCAACACTAAAGACAATAACTCTTACACATGGCTAGTAGTAATAGAATAGAATTAACGTTATGAATCACTGACGAGTCTTTCTAATTTCTATCTTTCGGTTTTTGTCATTTACCCCATAAGGAACCTCATAGTTTCAAGGCCACCAATAATGTGAAACGAGACGATGCTTCAGCCTTTTTGTAAAAACTAAGAAGAGGAGGAGAGAAAAAGAAGTATCAAAATCAAACCAAACCAAACCCACCCACCGAATCCAACAAAACAGAAAGCTATAATATGAGGACTACTTAACGTTAACTCTCACAACAATTTATTAGAAACAGTTGATTTTTTACTTGGTTGAGTGAAAATAGTTAATGGGACTCTTCTGGCTTGGCCTGGCCTCCACCTGCCACCTTCTGCCAAGTAATTGGTGGAGTCCTGGACCTGGTTGCTTTTATTTGGTACACTAATGAGTTATGAATTGAATGTTACATGGCCTTGCAATTGCAGGATTCTATGTATGGACAAGGCATTATTGTTCACAAGACCTGTCATCACCACTGCAGGCATGTGCTGCAATAGTGAGAGATCAGCTGCAAGATGTTTATGGACCTACTTTTGCTTTCTTTTCTCTTTCAGTCAATTTTTGTCTTTTAATAGTTAAATTAATTAAAGTTTGTTTGAGGACTTTCCAAGTTTGGAAAGATTGTATTTTGGAGAGATTTTAAAAGTGGCCAAGACAATCCAATGGTTTCTACCCGTCAATCAGTTCTTCTTTTGGATGGTATTAATGCGGAAAGTAGGAGGGTTAGTTCATAAAATCAATACTTAAATTAATGTTCTACCTGTTTGGTTGGTACCTGTTTCCTTCCTTCCCGACTGTTTTCTATTATAAAATTCTCCATTATTCGCATTTCGCAGACCACCATACTTGCTCTCTCAATTTCTCAAGATCATAGTTATAAACATATGTATGTTCATTCATTGCCCTATTGGAGGTTTGATTATTCATTATTCCGATGAAAAAATGGATGAAAACAGTAGTACAACATCCACATGATGGACAGTTTCATAAATTGGAGTTGTTGGATATCCACATATGGTTGAACTGGGAAAATATCAACTTGTTTTATGCCAAATTTCATTTTTAATGAAGAATGGAACTATTAGCTTGAAAATTACAGTTCACTAATTAAATTACGCAAGTAGTGGGTTGGATCTTTTGGTGGGATTTGCCCAAAGTAGATGTTGTATTAAACTTAATTTGATTATGACATTAATTTAAATCTTACTTTTGCTATATTCATCAAAAGAGTGGTAAAAAAAGAAAGGATTCATTAGTCAACCCATATAGCAACCAGTGAATTTGCTTCCAGTCAATTGTCTTAAACAGTAATTCAAAGCATGCAATGGAAAATTGACAAAGAAGTTGTGACTTCTCAAATGCATATTAAGAATGTATAATATGATACATATCTTTAACATTTCAAACTTGTTGACAAATGCAAAATCCCGAGTGTAAAGTTTTCCATATCCGTGCAAGGCTAATTTTTTCTTTGCTTAAATTGAAAAGCACTTCACTGATCTTGTTTGGGCAAACAAGCGAGCTAGCTAGCATTTTAGTGATTCCCTTAAAAGGAAACAAAAATTTCATCACAAAAAAAAATCACATCACTCAACAAGAAATGACTGTTGATCAATTCAAAGTGCTTGTCAAAAATTGCTCATTTGTCATGTAGAAACTAAAAAGATTTCCAATCTGGGATAGAAGGGAAGCCAATAACGAATTTCCCATTTGGGAAAGAGGACTTTGCTTTATAATTCCAAATGATAGTTTTCACTAAAAAGAGTGTTAGGTCTCATCATCTAGTAGTGGTGGCAACTGGCAACCATCCATTTAGAGTAAAGCAAATGGACTTCCTTGGTTTAAACGTATTAAAGGGACTCCAGCTTATAAAGAAATTTTTATTTTTATTCATTTGTTTCTCTCGAATGGACTTTTCTAAATGCATATATATATATAACCTAAAAAATGCTTGACGTTGAATTCAAGTCCTTCGATGACCCTTTCTATTATTAGATTGTTTTATTCTGAAGCTAAGCATAATTGTCTTGGTCAAGTTGAATGATTACTCTCACCTTGATCTCAATCTATTGCATTTTTACTTTTTATTTTCTTTCTAGAAATACCAAAAAGACAGTCGAGATAGAAAACTTATGGTGAAATTGGTTTTTGTTTTGTAAATCTAAAATGGGACAAAGACCAAGTGTTTGGTTCTACGAAAATTTTTGTTGAATTGAAAAGTAATATACTTAAAAATGACTAAAAGACATCTTTATTTTTTTTTTTGAAAGATTATTTTAATGGTAGATAAGGAAATGTATTCTTATATCTTAAAAATAAGTAAATTTTTATTTTTAGAAAAGAATAAATATTCTCACAAGCTGCCCTTTTCTTGCAAGATTAAACAAAATGGAGAAATTTGAACACCACCGCGCTTGGATCTCGATTACCACGAATTGGGCTTGTCGACCCCACAGTAGAAATGGTATGGGCCGTATGGCAAAGGAACTCGATGGGCCTGTATGCTGTAAATGCACTCGAACGCATTGCCAAGTACACTTCTTTCGTTTTCAAATTCAATGAAAATAATTTCGGAGAAATTTTGAGCTAAATATGTATGTTTGAAAAAATTACAAAAATGCTTAAAAAAATAATAATAGTCCTTCTCCGTTGGATAGCTTTTGGTTTGTTCCAACTTCTATTCTCATGACTACCCTTTCGGCTTTCTCTCCTTCGCTACCACACATATGATAACCTTCATATTGCATAGAAAATTCCTTCTCACTCACTCGTTTATTCTGTAAATTAGTAGAAAAAAAAATATATTATATGCTTGAATACTTCTAACCGGAAGCCAACTCTTCTTTAAAACAATCATAAAAAAATTAGATTTCAAGATAATTTCAAAATCTAACTCTTCAAATAATACAGAAAATATTTTTGTAAAGAAAATATTGAAATTTCAAATTTATCCTAACCTAAATTAGTGATGGAGTCTAATGAGTTAAAAATTGGAGGCTAAATAGAACTAACCGACAAAAGCCTATTAGTCATTATTTTTTAACCATACAAAATAAACCACCAGCATTTGCTTTAGTGTTGAATGCTTTATTGCTTACTTGCTTAAAATCCCCAATGAAGGAACACATTTGTTAACCTTTTAATGAGTAATTTGTTTTACATCATCTACTTTAGAAAATAGAAAAATGAAAAAAAGACTTATAATTTTAGTATATTTGATATTTTTTTTAATTATCTAACCAAGTTCAACTTAGAATGAGAAAAACATCACTCCATGTAGATAAAAAAAATATTAAACTACACTTTTAACTGATATACTCGTTAATAAGTAATGACTAATAATTAGAATGATCCATCAATTCATATATCTAATTGATAAGATACTCATTAATCAGTTGGCTAGATAATAAAAAATAATTAAAATTAGTTTAATTTTCAAAACATATCTGAATTCGGTCATGTATAATGTCCCCATTTACATTTTATCTTTCACTTAGTTACCATGCACTCCAATCCATCCACAAAAAAAGTAAAATAAATTCATCCCCATGTACAGCTTATGTATCCATAACTACAATTTCCTTTCAAGGAACGATCAGAGTCGGATACATTCTTTTAGAGAGTATTTCTTCACATATTAGCTTCAACTAAGATTTCTATTTTATAACATTTTTCCTTTCTTCCATTGTTTTTCCTATGTTCTTCCACTGTATAATTTTCAGTTTCCCACTAGGGAATGTGTATATAACAAATCCCAAAACAACAATTTCTTTCTAAATGATCCCAGTATGTGCTACACACTTGCTTTGATTAAGTAATGAACCACGGAGCAAAAGGCACGAGCTTTAACTAGAGGCCTTGCGCAACAAAAATTCTATATGCAAAGGTGGACGTAAAAAATCATCCATCTCCAACAGTTTGTACATTATGAAAGGTGCGTCGCACCATCCTATCGGCGACATGTAAGAAACCTGTAAAGTGAAATGAAAATGGATCAGCAACCAGTCCATTAAAATTTTCACCATCTTCAGCTGAGTGGTTCCGCTCAATTTTAATTAGCACCCTAAAAAATCCTCTAAATCACCACCATCAGCGAAAACAATATTCCAACCAATTGGACATTTCGGTGTGGGAGGAACATAATAGAAAAAAAAAAAAAAAAAAAGGAAAATGAGGAGAAATTACCAGGGGAATTGGTGACATAATTTTGCCAGGTCTAAATAAGTAATGAGGAAAACGCTATTAAAAGAAGAAGTGGAATCTTGCAATCTACAGACTGAATATAAAAATTTACATCATGTCATTGGTGCATATCATCACATTTTACGTCAGAATCCTCCACAAGAAAATATTCCTTACCATCTTATTCTCTTAGCTATTTCCTGGTTTCACAATATTCTAGATATAGTAACTTGAAAGAGCACTCTTCATGCAATCAAATCAAACAAGTTGAAAAAAAAAAAAAATGGTTTACTATCATGTTGTAATTGCTAGAGGCAATATGTGAACTAAAACTATCACTCTATGCCAAAACTAAATGCAGAAATGCCAACATTTTCTTCCCTATCCACCCAAAAAAAAAATCCTTTGGAGAGACAAAAAACACAACTAAAAAATCACAAGAGATAAAGTTGCAGATCATTGCAACTGGCAGTAGTACTCACATAAAGATTGAGATCATATACAAAGAGCACCCATGTCAGGTGGCCCTCCATCAGATCCAAAAGATGACGCAGATTTACCAGGTCCTCCCTTCTTGCTTTGCTTCCTTTCCTTCCGACTCTTTCTAGGGTCAACTTTTTGGTTACTGATGCAGCAAAAATGACAGATTAGTATATAGAGCTTCATTTTTTTATCCCCTTGGGGAAGGGGTCATTAAAACTATTAACATAACTCAACGGAAAAAGCAGTCAAGAATAGATTCCAATTCCAGGTAATAACTTGAGACTAATATTGCATACAAGTATATGAACTACAACTGAAAGACTATAATTTCAGCTCTAACTGATGTGATCACCTTACTAGGATACCAAATTCCTGATGAAAGTGGACTTTGATATTGGAAATTCGAAATTATGGTACACTAATATAGTTTGAAATAGTTTAAACAGTCCTATAAAAGAATAGAGATCGAGTAATTTACACTACAAACTTAGTAGAGGATCTCCCTGTGGCTGACCCACAACAAGCTTTGAATTTCTTCTTTGATCCACAGGAGCAGACCTTGTTTCTTGGGATCTTCTGAAGTTTAAGAAAAAGTAAATAGAAAAAGAAGGAAAACAGAAGAAGAAATAATTAGCACTTTGGACCACCTGCACGAGAAAAATTAAAAAAATTTCTCAATTTTAGTGAAAACAAAAAACCTTGTCATCCGGACGCAATCCGCTGTCATCATGGGTTCGTTTACTATTATTAGTAGATGGATCCTGTTCACAGTTCTTTTTTACAGGTTCTTCCTGGAGTAACTGATGGTTTCCACTTTCATTATCACCTAGATATTCTCAAAAAATTTCAGTATTATTGCAAAAGTCTGCAAAACATTACATAAATTAATCAAGTATCTTACTAAAATGAAGAAAGATGTAAGCGGCCAATGTCTCTATTTGTTTGTAGAAGACACATCCATTTATTCAGGATAATAATAATAATATATTAGACATGCTATTCTTGCATTAGCTTTAGTGTGCCATCTATTTTAGTTGAAATCAGGTTCCCGAACTGATGTAAGCACCATCCAAGTCTTTACAGAAGAGACATGTTCAGAAGTAAGACAATCCAGGCCAAATGACTTTGTTGAACCAACTACGAAAGCAATAAAACACCAAACGAAGAGCAAATATCAAATCATTAGTTAGAACATCACTATTTTGCTAATTTTAGAATATCTCAGTTTCACCTGTAATAAACTACCGGCTGCAGAAACAGTCATACCGGAGCAATCAAAAGATCAATTAAGAAGATGCCCTTCCTACTTGCATCAAATTAATCAAAAATCAAAATATATTATTTTATAACCTCTTTATGAATTCATTATAGAAATCCACCTTATTACTTTAATATAATGATTTTTTAGCTGGTAACAGTTTGAGACTAATTAAACTTTCAGAAGAGCTTTTTAGTAGGAAAACACTTCATAGAAAACATAAATGTTCATTATTCTTTTACCGCTAGCATGCCAATATGATGAACATAAAAAAGTGCTTCTGATGCCAAGCTAAACACTATGTTTAAAAAAGGATGCTAAAACTGTAAAAGAAAATGACAATTAAATAAACATCACTTTGTGGTGAGCTTAATGAATATACCTAAAATATGCAAAATTCACTGACTGGCCATTACCATGAGAAATATCTTTGTCACAAGTAATTAAATCATTTTTAGCAGAGTAGTCTTCTGCTGCTTGTTCTGCTATCAGAAACTCTATGGCAGCGTCAGCATCACCACCTACTTGCAGTAAAACCTGGAATGAGACCAACATTTAATGACCAAAAGAATAAAATGTAAAAATTTGAAAATATGTTAAAAGCAGCACATGAAGAAAGCATCACCAAAAAAAGCTAGAGACTTTTAAGACATTAAAACTACAATCTGGAAATAGAAAGAAAAAAACAGACTTTTAAGTTGAATGCAATTTATCACCTCCTCAACTTTTTCAGCATTTTCACAACCACTTCCTGACATAACCATTTTGATGGATCCTGCATTGATCACATTGGGACCAGCTCCTCCTTTAGAATTGGTGGCTGCAGCTTTTGCTTGATGAGATGCCGCTGAAAGATCAGCATCAGCCTTTAACAAACTAAAAGTATCAGGCTGTTGCTAAAAATTACATGTTCAATCTTATGAGTAAGCTAGCACAAAAGCATTAGAAATAATAATTAAAAAAAGTTAAAATAGAAATAAAATCCAAGAAGAAACCTTGATGATAATTGACCTAGCTGGGCCGTTACAAGGGTCTTCCTTCAGCCGCACGCTATTATAATGTTCCCCATCATGATAAGATCTAGAAGGCACCAAAAAAAAAAACTAAACAAATGATATATAGAACTTACAAATCACATCTAACATAACAATTAAAGTGACAAAAAGGCATTAATGAGGAAATTGAAAGATAAAACACAATACTAAAAACACTTATAGAAAATGTGAAAAACAAAGATAATGCCGAAACCGAAGAACGAAGACTATCAAAATTGTTGAAGCTTTAACAACAATCAGAATATAACCTACAAGTAGTTGAAAAAAATATAGATAAATAAACCTCTGCCGAAAAAGATCTGTTCAATATAAAGCAACAACATATTTAAGCTTCAAAAGTGGGTTTTCCATTTTAGTTTGTTGCTATAGAGGCAATATTATATTATCCATACAAAAGAAACTTGACATTGAATGTCTCTATCTCTCAAATAAATTTAACAGGCATATTAAGCATCAGATAAAAATTAAACCAATGAAGAACTTCCACTGTCAAGTCTGACACACTAGTGTCCACCATACTTCACATTAAACCTTCAATATGCTGTAAGAATTAAAAAAAAGCAACACGGGGAAACTTACTCCTCATTTTATACTTAAATTTAAAACATGCATGAATCAGATAATAGTGGCAAATGAAACACAGGCATGATAAAAATTCAAGAATACTCACAAATGAACCATAAGAGCTCCATCAGAATCAAAATTCCGAATGTACCAGCGAGGTGACATATTCTGTATTAAAGCAAAGCAATGAACACAAATGAATTTCATCTTACTCCAAGGAAAACAAGATATATATGATGTCTAATGCATATGCACCAGAGAAGCAAAATTATTTGTATCAAGTGAAAAGCAAAATAGGGTTCCACCTAAAACAACAACAACCTAGTCCATCAGCACAAATATTATTTGTTTTGGGCATTCTAACTAGCTCACAAGGTTCTAAAACATGTGCGCAAGAAAGGGAATGTGGGATATATCAACTAGTCAACAAACTTTTCCACTAGTGATGTGGGACTTAAGTGGCTCACACTTAACACAACACAAGCTATTACAATCTCCTCTCCTTTGAAATTCACATCCTCAAAACCGTATGGCTGTATGCCAATTTTAGAAATCTATCCACAAAGTGTTGACTGAATACCAATTGTAGAAACAACAAGAGTCATTATAATCTCCTATTCTTTGAACTTCGCATCCTCACAAAACAGGGGCATGTGAGTGCACATTGGATGAATATAATACCAATTATTAAAAAAAAAACCCATTCTATTAGGATACTACTTATTCTGGGCTTCTAACTAGCCTGCAGTCTTAAAAAATGTCTACACCAAGTATAAGCTATGGGGTTTACCAGCTATTTCGGGAGTGGTTCAACAGGAACTCAAAGTTCCTACAGTCAGATGAATGCAATAATTTTGATAATAGTGCTGATGAGTAAAAGAGAAAAGCACGCCAAAAGAAGATAAAGCATGTCTCACCCGGTGAATGCATATATTACAACGTGTAACAAGAGAAGCTGCCTGCAATTCCATATGTCCAGCCCATGTGCCATCCTTTTCCATAGATAGGCAGTACTCATCAAATGGGACATCATCCTCAATAAAGGGCTCAAATGTTTGACGATTCTTCTATTGATTGAAGCTCCAATATCAGTCACATTAAAGATGATTTATATATATATATATATATATATATATATAGATATAGATATATAGGAGGGGAAAACAAAAGGATTATCTTAAACAACAATGAGAGGAGTCATAATGTCATCTAGGAGAAGTGAGAGATCATATTTCCATGCAAAACAATATCAGCCAGTTTGTCAGTAATTTTCAAGTTAAAATCAAATAAAAGGGCATAATTTGCAGAGCATAGTCAGCAAAATATCTATGTGTATTAGATACATAAAATGCAAACCTAGGCTTTCAATACCATGAACTGCATCTTAAACCACATAGCTCTGTCTACTAGGCTTTCAGTATGCAGTGAATACTGTGCATGCCTATGTCTACTAGATCAGTAGTTTATGCATTTTTTCTGAGAAACCCACACAATATATTAGAATCCAATATGCATTGCGGTTTAATTTCAAACGTGCACAGGTACTGAATATGCAGCTTAAAATCCTCTGGTATTAGTCTTCCTTTTTGTTCCAGCCAATTATTAATCAAAGAAACTCTACATTGATAATAATAAAGTATTCACTAAATATTTCCTAATAGGGAAAACTAAGTTATTTCTAAAATCTCAATGAAAATAGTTTTAATATTCAATGCAATTTGAAGATAGAAAGCAAAAAATAAATTTCAAGCAACCAATGGCTACCAAAATATAGAGAGATTACTTCTGAAAAAAGAGACTGAAGCATGTAATTGACTCCTTCCTTTTTAGCCACTTACCATTATATACTGTACAACCATACTGCGGTATTTTTCATGTTCCTCCTCATCACCTTCCAACTGATCTGCGAGAGCTCTGCAAACTAACAAGAGTGAACAACTTAAAATATTTTAAGATATTTAACAATGTACTTTTTTGTTTCCTTTTCTTAATTAGTATTTCACACAAATCTATTCAATGATACAGTGAAATATTTTTTTAGAAAATTGAGAGTGTATTTTGCATAATGTAAGATGAGATCATCCTATAACACAGACCTGAAGAAACAATTACCATCAGCAGTTACTTCAATGATTTTGATGCCCAATGCGTCAAGCTGAGCACGGAACTGAGGAAGATCAGCCTGCTTTCCATGCTTTTTAATCTATCACCAATAAAATGTTAGTTCCTCTAGAAGTAACCACCTAGAAAATGATAAATTGGAATTCGTCAAAATTCAATCATATATCTGAAATTAAACAACTTAAAAAAAAAATCATCCCAAAATTGCTAACCGCTTTTATGCCAGCAAAACTAAGCCTAATTCATCCTTCATCAAGTCAAGGATCAAAATCAAATCTATAGCCCGAGAATAAGTTTTTCACTTCTCTTTCTCACTATCCAAGCAAATATCTTTTACTTTCCTTTACCTTAATCAATAGAAATTAGCCAAATGCTTTCAATTTCAACCTCGTTGAAATTCCCCAACCAAATGTACTTAAAACTGTCATTAATAACACATTCTATCACACATCTCAAACTTATACTCCACAAACTCAACCTTATCAAATTTCCACCACCTAAAAATGTCTCTACAAGATGATTCTCACGTCCTCACTAAGTAAAGCCTCTTTCACAATCCCTCATATCATCAGCATATCCTAGTAAAAAAATTTCTCAAACCAATACCATTCCGCTCAACTTGCAGCTAATCTTCCTTAGGCACAATTTTTTAATTCGTTTCTTTAATGTGAAGAAAGATACAATACAATTTCCTGCAACTCATTGCTTGAGCGCCATTGCAAACACATAGCAAATACAAGCAGCATTGCAGAATTTCACTGTAAGATGAGTCTCTACCAATAATGGAGCACCACAGAGATCACAGTTTGAAAATTAATGTGAAATTAGGGCAAGTCGAAAGCAAAAGCCAGAATTCAGAAAAGAAAGACGAGAATATACGAATTGCTTTGCAGATGAAACGTAATTAAATTTAGAAGAAAAAATGTTTAGAAAAAAATTAAACATGGGTAAAATAGAAATTAACTTACGTGGGGTTGCTTCTTGAGTTTGGACTTTTGTTGCTTCGCTTTTACCATCGTCTGTAAGATAGGTCTCGTTCAGATAGGCAGAGAAAACGAGACGATTCCCCAATTAATGCGGCGCCTCGGACTGAACTAATACTGCATACCGGTATATACGGTCTATCATGACAATATCTTTATTTTATGGAAATTGTGATAAATGACCCAAAATTATGAGATCATTTAAAAAAGAATCAACCCCTAATTTTCTATAATTTGTCTAATAAAATCTAAATGAATAATAATTATATCATCTTTATATAATATTTTTCCCTTCTCTTTTATTCATCGACTATTTAATGATAGTCCTTATTTAAAAACTGACAAACTTAACAATTATCTAACAATAATTTAATGATAATTAAACAGGTTCGGTAACTTCTGATAAATCTAACAACTATTTAGTAATAATTGAATAAGTTTGATAAATTTTTTGATGATTATCAAATGATGATATAATAATTCTAACAATTATCAGATAACTTACTTGTTGAAAAATATTAAAAAAAATAATATGTATTTATAAATTATATATAAAATATTATAATGATCATAACTTTAGGAATGAAAATAAATCATAAAATTGGTTATTTTCAAATGACTCCCGAATTTTAGATCACTTCCGACAATTTCTCCTTTATTTATTTATATTTTGCTTTTTCTGTGTTTTCTTTTATTAATCATTATGTCTTCTTCTCTCTTCTAACTTAACTGGTTCTGGATTTATGAGGCCATGGGCTTTGGAGGTTGTGATGATGATGATGGGTCTCGGCTCACCTGAGAACGAAAATTTAGAATGTTGTTTTTGAAGTCCCACCAAGCCCCATTTTTTTAAAAATTAAAATTAATAATCAATGTATTATCATATTTAGCTAGAGATCCACGGTACTGTCATATCCTGTAAGCTTTTAATTTTTTTTTTTACATATTTGTTCATGAATTGAGATAATTCTATCATTTTAAAATATGACCTATTCTCTCCAACAATCTCTCTAATAATAAATAGAAAATGTTTATATATTATATATATTTTTTCTCTCTTCGTAGATAAATTAAAAATAAATAAATTGGATGGAAAGAAAAAGTAACAATATTCATATTGAAGTGTAAAATGTTTAAGTAAATACAATACTGAAGTAGAATTCGATCTGTTTAACATAGGCCAATAAAGATGGAGAGGAGTTAGAGTTTGATTTGATTTATGTTAGATAATGAAGAGAAAAGAGAGCAATATTCTAGACGGAAAAAACTTGTTGTGAGACATCTAAAAAATGAGAAATTTTTTAAATTATAAAATATATTTTTGTAAATTTAGTTTTTAAATAAATTTTGTTTTAAATGGGGTTTAAAGATAGATTTTGTGGGGTTTAAATAACAATACTCTAAAATTCATTTATCTACTTATAAAAGTCTTTATCAAATAAACAGTAGTATTGAAAAGGTAACAAATTAATAATAACAATTTATTAATACAATGCTAAATCTTAAACATTATATTTTAAACTTGCTTCAAAATGTAGGTAAGGCTATTATAACTTCATTTTTTGACTTAATTTTAAACATTTATTTATAACATTTGATTTACTATAACAAATGGATGGGAAAGATAAGTTAAAAAATAATTTTTTCTACGTCAATTAATCAACCCTTTCTATCATTAAATTAAAAAAATAAATGACTATAAAATAGTATCAAAATTTTAAGTCAAATCTTTAAATTACAATAGTGTGAGCCTTAAAATATTTGTTAAGAGATTGTATTTACTTGTCATGGTTAAAAATACTAATTAAACTATTGGAATTACAATCAAAATGAAAACTTCTTTCATTGACGAAGAATTTCTGAACCAACTACAAGTTGAATAAAAAAACTAAAAGTTACTTCACCTCAAAAGTTTTTGTTAAGGGACTATATTTTTTTTTTAACAGCTGAAAATGCTATCTAAGCATTGAATTCAACTGGGATTAAAAAAAAAAAAATTTCACTGAGACTAATTTCCTAATTCCCAAATTTCTACCTAAAAACTAGGCATAATAGCTATTTGCACTTAAAATTTTTATTAAGAGACTATATTTACTTTTCATGACTTAAAAATAAATACAATCTCGACAATTGAAATTACGATTGAGTTTAGGGCAAGAAATTAATAATTTTTGGCATGTGTAGTAAGACTTTTACCTATACTTGAAACGTGTTTTTTTTTTTTTTATAGTCAAAACTTCTATTCTTGGATCAAAACTAAAAATCTTAAATTACAATGTTGAACCTTCCAATAAAGTTCAACATTCTTACAAGCCAGTAGTACATAAAACGGTGCTTAGGGAAGAAATGAAAATTTTGGTTGGCATGTGCAGGACTTCCTCTCGCACTTGAAAAGGAATATCTTTTCATATAGTCAAAACTTCTACCCTTCATCAAAAACTACAAATTTGGGATCAGAATGTTGAAACTTCCAATAAAATGCAACATTCTTATTAGCTAGTACATAAATTAGTGTCTAGGGCAAGAAATAATTTTGTTTTGGCATGTGCAAGACTTTTTTCTGTACGTGAAAATTGAAATTTTTTTTTTTAATTTAGTTAAAACTTGTACACTTGCACCAAAAACTACAAATTTGGAATTAGAATGTTGAACTTTTTAACGACAATCTAACATTCTTGTCAGCCAGTATATATGATTTAGGTTATGAAAGAAATGAAAAACTTTTGGTATGTGCATGACTTTTTTCTCCACTGAAATTTTGTTTTATTGAATCGAAGCTTCTACTAGTGCATAAAAAATGAGATATTTATTATGACACCCCAGAAAAATTTTAAGAACATAATTAGTTATAAATTTTTACTAAACTAACACGTATCCCTACAAAATTAACATTATTTTTCTAAAAACTATCATTTATTCCAAAAAATATGGGGTTAAGTATTAGTTTTTTAGGGATAAGTGTTAGTTTAGTAAAAATCTAAAGTTAAATGTTTTCTCGAAGTTTATATGGGGAGTCAAATAAATTTTTCCATCAAAGACCGTAAACTTGTAAACAAAGTCCAACATTTTTGCCTCCCAATACATAAATTTTAAAATAAGGAAAGATTATTCATTTATTTATTTTTAAATATGCCTTTTTCCCATAATTATAAATGACAATGACAAGGACATGGACATGGACATTTGAAAGGAAAAATTTTCTAAACCCCCAAATAAATTTCGAGAAAACACTTTATCCAAGATTTTTGTTAAACTAACATTTATCTCTTAACAATTAACAATTTTACTAACACTTACCCCCCAGATTTTTTAGAGATAAGTGTTAATTTTTTATTAATTTATAGGGGGTAAGTGTTAGTTTAATAAAAATTGGGGATTAAGTGTTTTCTGGGGAGGGAGGTTATTGTCATTTCCCCCGTTTGAAAGGTCTTTGTGTCTTTGTGGCTTAATTCTCAATTAAACTAATGATGAGTCTTCCAATACAAAGAATTAAGACTTGTAGTAGTTGTTAATCAGCATCTTAATCACGTTTAACGTAGTTGTAATTGCAAGGAACATTTTTTCACGAATGACACAACTTTAAACGAAGGAAAGCCAACTGAAAATGAAAAGGAGGCAACGTGATGTGAGCGCGCAGCAACTGCCTGCAAGTAAACATCTATTCACAGCCTGGTGAGGTGGGTTGGTCCATTCAATGGCAAACAGGAACATAGAATTGGGCGAAGAGTGGGCCAAAACCGGAAAAAGTGTTTTATGTTCTCCAACGCAATCCGTAAAGAGGTAGAAGAGAAGAAGCCGAAAGGGTTGGTGACAAGTAAATGGCATTTAACAGCACAGCGACACACTGCACAGAGTGAAGGTAGACAAACTGAAAGAGAATCCAATGTAGGAGTGAAAAGTATGTATCCTTTCGGCCATTGGAATACTTGCTTTTCTTTTCTGTTTCTTTAATTAGACCAAAACGGCGTAGGATTACTTATGGGTTTTTTTATCATTTAGAAACAATTATCAAAATGACTGAAACTATGGAGACAGTTTAAAAAGTAATCACATGCTTATAAAATTTAGATGTCATAACCATGATACGATATACTGATAGATTTTGTTCTTTTTATTGAACGTTAAAGATCGATATATTGATCTATTAAATTTTTTTGTGGACTAATAACAAACTTAACTGTAGAAAGATTAAAGTGAGCAAATATCAATACCTTGTCTATCTCTTATTTCTTATCATTTCTTGTGTAATTAGTCTATGGAGGAAAATGTTTCTGAAAGGGTGACTTAATAAGCCCAATAAACACTCTAAATATCAATATCTATATAAGTTTTCAATGAAAAATTATAAACCGAATTCCAACACACGACACGTGACTCATTTTGATTGGAGCGAATTTCGAGCATCAACAAGATTAAATTGGGTTCGTTCATCTTGTAATCTTTGTTTGTCTTAATAGACATTTCTACACACGCAAATCAGATCCCGGTGTTGGTTTAGCTTGTCTTGATCAAAACAATCAACAATGTTAATCAACCTATCCTTGTGTCAATACTATAAATATTTATATATTCTTCTCATGGCCCGGAACAGCTTAGTAGGTGAGCAATTAATGCAAATTATTACACACAACTCGTGTGAACGTTGGTCGATGTTTTCAGAATTGACAAGGACAAATGGAATTGAAAAAGCTGAAATATTAAGTCAATTGTGCTTGTGCTACACAATCGAGTTAAATAAATGTTTTAAATAGTGTCATTAGGAACAAAGAACCTAAGAGTGCAACACAAGCATACACCGCCAAAAGCACGTAAGCATAATTAGTAGTTGTAAGTGCCACTCAACTGCCAAATATTCCGGCAAAAAGCGATTAGTGGGTCATCCAATCCACCATTATCACTATCATAATTGGTGTTTAAACTAAGAAATTAAAGCTTAGAAAGATGCCAAAGAGTTCATCAACTTACTGCTTTAGCTTTACTGCTAAAAAAATAAAAAATACTTAGAATTTTCTATTACGTGTGATTGACTCGGACTAAAAGCCAAATCACAAGTATTAAATTCTTAAAGGAACCAATTTAGAGAAAACCCGGAACCCCACCCCATTAGAAAAGGAGAAAGATGTAATGATGGTTTGATTATAGCTATCTTTTATTACTATTATTGTGAGAAAGGCACGCGAATGCGTAGCTTCCGAACCTCTTTTTTTGTGTTAATGGTGTCTAGCTCATACTCTAGCTTTTTTGAGTAATGTTCTTGCTCGATTTTTACAGTCTATGCACCGACTCTGCAAAGTAATTTGCAAAAACCTCTAATAAGCATATTGGACATATAGCGGTTTAAAACTTAAAAATATTTTTTATGATTAGATTTAATAATGAGATTTGACTTTTATTATTGATGGCTTATGATTTTCTTCGAATGATCCTCATCGATAATGGGTAAGATTCGTTTCCTCTTTTATACAACCACCTACTCTTTGTACCATCCCAAATAAATCTCAATCCCAATTAAACCTCTGCCAATGATTATTCTTTTGGGCTTTAAAATAACAAGTTACAAGATATATAACCTAAGAGCAAATACCTTTAAAATCTCCATATTAGATTGGTGACCCAAACAGAAAACTGGACATAAAAACACGAAAAATGAATGCCCCGACGCAGTAGTAAAATAGACAAAGACGCGCCCTCTTCCGGTCCCTCAGATGAAAGCAAATGCAAAACCAACTACCCGCGGGCGCGCAATACGCCAAACAAACCAAGCCATCACGAATCCCTTCAGGTGCAACTCTTATGCATCCTCACACGTACGTGGCGTCCGCGTCAGACCAAGACCGACACTTTTCCTCCTCAAAACATCCCGCTTTTTTTTTTTTCTTCTCTCGTCTCACTTAAAACTCTCTCTCTCTCTCTATACTGTTACTTCATATTCTACTTTCTACTTTTTCTTGCTTACCAAACACAAACGCTAAGCTCACTCACTCACACGCTCTCTATATCTCTTCCTCTTATTCTCCAACTCGTTTTTGTGTTGTCGGCGCGATCGCTGTGGTACACATTGAGGACTTTGTCTCAAATCATTATTAGCTGCGGCGATTTAAAGTTGTTTGCATTTAAGCCCCTCGTCGTCCTCCTCTGCTCCATGCATGGTGTGGTGCTGGTGGTACAGTACTGTGAAAGGTAAGATAGAGCCGTTACAGATATTGCGACTTTTGTGTTTGGCTGTTTGGATGTGTTTGATCATTGAACCTGAAAGAAAAAAAGGAATATATATATATATATATATATGCATTGATGTATCGTATCTAGCTTTAGTATTTTGTTTACTCATCGGATCTTTTTTTTTTTTTGTTTAATTTAATTCATTTCTCTGATTCCTGAATTTGGTGATATATTATTATAGTTAACATATTGAAGTTCTGCAAAGCACAGAGAATCATGGACTGATGAGATTTTGTTTGGCACCATTTTTCAGTCCTTTCTTTTTTTCCGTTCCTGGAATGCAAAAATGACGAAAACATGTTTGGTAGTAAGTATTTGAAATGTGTTTTTGACGACAAAGAAATTATTTTTTGAATTTTATCGAAGGAAAGTTTAAAAACAGCATTTACAAACGCATCTCAAATCTATGCAAAGACGATTATTGATTTTTTATTTTTTATTTTTGGTTGCTCTCTTGATTATGAAAATGACACCAAATCTGTTTTTCTGATTGAAGAAAACGTTTTTCTAATACACATTTGGAAGACGTTTCCAGGTGCGCCCGAAATAATTATAATTAATATGTTGGAGAGTCGAAGAAGACCTTTAACGGGCAAATTTTCAGTTTCTAGTCCAAAGATATATTAATCATGTAGTGGGTATCATTATGTTTGTTTGTTGGAGTAGATGGAGTTAAGGCAGCAGTAATGACTGAAAATAAGGCCATTTTTAATGATACTATAGTTATGATTTTGTTTCTGAAAGGAACTGATTGCAAGTTGTCATCCTGAATGATCCCTTTCTTGTATATATGTGATCAGCATTTGTCGCTGTCATGCTGATTAGAGTGGAATAGATGCAGGTAATTTCTAAGGCCGGTAAAATATTCAAGCTGGACTTGTTGAAACTATGGACCAGAAGACTTGGCTTTGGAGGAAAAAATCTACCGAGAAGAGCATTGTTGCAACAGACAAATTGGAGCTTTCCTCGAAAGGAAATGAAGAAGAGGTAACTAAGCGCTTGGGTTAATAATGTTCTTATATACCAAAAACTGTTATAAAATCGAAGGATCTGATCTTTAATGTATTGTGCCATCCTTCAAATTACATGCATGTTGCCCTTGGTAGAAACTTGTTCTATTTTATTAAATAATGAATGTTGCATCATTTTGATTGTATTTTTTATAATCAGACTAGTTCTTTAGTTATATCAATTTAACATAATGAGTCAAGGCGTAACCCACCTTCTGCCTACATTGGAAAATAGTTCTTGGAGAGGTTTCATATCACTTTGCTTATTTCCAGAATTTATTCAATATAAAAGGGCCACCTAATTGAGATGGTAAAGCCTCTAACCCTGGTACTAGAAGCCTGGATTTGAAACATTTCTCACTAGCACCTAACGACAAACCAAGTCTAAATTATGATTAAAAGAAGTCAGAGAAGAGGTCTTTATAGATAAAGCTTATCATACTAAAATTTAATATTATTTGAAGTAATGTGTACTGATTCCTAATGAGATTGAACTAAACTGTTCTAAGTTGCTTTTTATTTAATTTTTGTTTTTAAGCTTGGCCACCACCTTTAAGAAGACAAAAAGGGCCTTTCTGGCCTGAGTTTTCACCCATTAGATTTCATCGATCATGTATCAAGCTAATTTTGAAATCAAAAGATGTACAGTGTGAGAAGGCATATGAACATCAGAGTCACCTTGCAGATATGGCTGCAGAAGTGCCTAAGTAACTAGTTATCGAGGAGGAAAAGGAAGCTTCTTTTTGCAAAAGATTCAATGCTTTAAAGTTAAGATGAGACATATTTACAGTGTTGTACAGAGTGAGAAAATATATGGATATCAGATGGTGTATGGTACTCCTTTAATAGTCAAGGAAGGTTTAGGCTGCCTGATTTCTTTAGAGAATTGCTATAACCAGAAATCTCTGTTTTATGATGCTCATCAAGTTTATTCTTGTAGATTTTCATTCAGAACCACTGTACATTGAGCCACAACTTTATTTTGATTTCAGATACAGATACTTTTGATCGAAAAAGCGGAATTAGAGAATGATGTGAAGAACTTAAATGATAAGCTTTCTTCCGCCCTTGCTGAGTCGAACGCCAAAGATGATCTTGTGAAGGAACATGCAAAGGTTGCACAGGAAGCAATCAAAGGTCAGTCACTTAAATTTTTTTACTTTTATGATTTCCTCTACTTTTTAATGTAAATTTTTGTTTTCAATTTAAATCATTACTTGTTATTGAAATTCCATTCAAATTCTTATTTTGTTAACCCTTTTATTTTTTAATTCATATAAGGCCGGGAGAAGACCGAAGCTGAAGTAGTGTTTTTAAAGCAAGAACTAAGTGAAGCTTTACAGCAGAGAAGTTTTGGTGAGGAACGATCAAGTCATTTGGATGCAGCCCTCAAGAAATGTATGGAGCAGCTACGTTTTGTTAGAGAAGAGCAGGAGCAAAGGATTCATGACGCCGTGATGAAGGCATCAAGAGAATTTGAAAAATCACAGATGCTTTTAGAGGTGAAGTTGTCGGAGACTAGTAAAAGGCTGTCAAAATTAGGTTTTGAGAATACTAATCTTTCCAAGGCTCTCCTCGCAAAAGAAGAACTGGTTGAAGATTTAACTAATCAGAGGACTCAAGCGAAAGCAGAATTTAATGCATTGCTGACTAGATTAGATAACACAGAGAAAGAGAATGCTTCACTTGAATACGAGGTTCGAGTGCTTGAGAAGGAGCTCGAGATCCGGAATGAGGAAAGAGAATTTAATCGTCGAACAGCTGATGCATCGCAAAAGCAACACTTGGAGAATGTGAAGAAAATTGCCAAATTAGAATCTGAATGTCAAAGGTTACGTCTCCTGGTACGAAATCGATTGCCAGGTCCTGCTGCCTTGGCAAAAATGAAAAATGAAGTTGAAGTGTTGGGAAGGGAATCAAATGAAACAAGGAAGAAAAGGCTGAATTCTAGTCCTCTTGGTTCGGTGGTTGACTGTGCTATGGAAGAAGATAATAAATCTCTCAAGGATGCTCTTAACAAGAAAGCAAATGAACTCCAATTTTCAAGAACCATGTATGCTCGTGCAGCTTCCAAATTATTAGAAGTTGAGTCACGGCTTGAAGAATTGTCAAAAGGTCACAAAATCATTGACCCAACCAGGAACAGTGCTATGTCATACGAGCTCTCTATGGCGTCATTGTCTGACATTGGTAGTGACGATAAGGTTAGTTGTGCTGAATCACGTGCTTCTACTTTTGTTTCGGAATTGGAACACTTCAGAAGTGGAAAACAGAGGGAGTCGCCGTCATGCAAAATTGTTGGAGCCTCCGACATAAATCTTATGGATGATTTTGTTGAAATGGAAAAACTGGCTATAGTCTCTGTTGATAAACCATCTGGGATTTCTAATGTTTCTCCAGATGGACCTACTGCTATTGTAGGCCCCCTTGAAAATGAGTCTGGCAAGAAAATCTTAGAGGTCAATGGCAAGGAGATGGTTCAAATTCCTGATCCTCAATCTGACTTTGGTGTCCTGAATCAAAAAATCCGATCAAATGATAGTCTGGTTGGACAAGTTCCTAGTTGGCTGCAGGATATACTGAAGTCTATCTTAGGGCAAAGCCGTGTCACACAAAGAAACCCTCATGAGATACTGGAGGATATTAAAGTGGCTTTGGCATGCACGAAACATCCACAAGTTAACAAATTGGTCAATGCTAGGGAGATTTCAGATGATCCTGATTTATCAAATTCACCTCATTTTAGTACGGCAACAGATATTGACATTTCAATGGCAGAGAATCAGCAGTTTGACCCCGATCTGAGTAAATCAATAGGTAAAATAGCTGAGCTTATTGAAGGGATCAATTTACCATCACCAGACTATGGTATGTTGGAGACCTCGTCCAAGAAGGATGGAACTGTCCTCTCATATAAAAGCTCAGAAACATCTTCAGGCTACACGGTTCGTGTTTTCCAATGGAAAACTTCTGAACTTAGTGGTATTTTGCTGCAATTTGTTCGTGCTTGTTATGATGTGTTGAACAAAAATGCTGACTTCAACAAATTTGCCAAAGAATTAAGTACTGCTTTGGACTGGATTCTGAACCACTGTTTTTCTCTTCAAGATGTTTCCAGCATGAGGGATGCAATAAAGAAGGATTTTGATTGGGATGAATCTCGGAGTGAAAATGAAGCAGAAATTGGAATGGTTATTCAAATTGCAGAAGCAGGTGGATTAAATTCTAGGGAAACCTTGTCTTGTTTGCCTATGGTGGTGGCATCAAATGGCCATAACAAGTTGTACCAAAAGGAAAATTTTCTGTCTAATATGAAAGAAGAAAATAAAAATTTAGGAGATGAGTTCAGCACAAAGAAAGGCATGGAAGGGAGTCCCCAGTCAGACACTGATAAGAGTAATTCATCAATGAATCAAGTTCAGGAATCAGAGAAAATCATTTCAAACTTGCAAAACGAGTTAGAAACTTTGAAAAAATCGAAGGAAATGATTGAGGATCAAGTTAAGAATCACAAGTTATTGAATGAAGATCTAGAGACACAGCTTACAGTGGCCAGAGTTGAACTGAATGAGAATCGCCAGAAGTTGTCATCACTAGAAGTGGAGCTGGAGAATAAAAATAATTGCTGTGAAGAACTGGAGACAACATGTCTTGAACTACAACTCCAACTTGAGAGGTACTATGGCTCTTGTCAATTTTTACTTTTGAGAAATCAAATAGACATTAGTAATTTATTAATTCTCCTGCATTATTGACGGATCTTATTATTCTGATATATTTTATCTTCAGTATGAAGAAGGATGAAATCCCAAGCAATGAACTAAAGCAGGGTGAAAATCAGATTCGAACCGTAAGTTCCTGTCATCTTATAACATGTATATAGCTTATTTGGAGTTAAATTTTTACTTATAATTGCTTTCTGGTAGCTTTGGTGAGGATTGATTGAATTATTTAGAATTCTACATGTAATTTCCTTTATACTGAATCTGAAATTTTCTAATAGCATTTTCCAGTGATAGATTTTCACCTGAAAAGCTCGATTAACTCCTTTTATTATGATGGACAAAACATACTTCAACTTAAAAGTGGAGCATTACTTATTTAATTAAGATAGTTATGGAGTTAAAGATATTTTGGGTAAGCTGAGGATATTTTGTCAATTTTCACATTAAAGAGTGAGAAGCTCCGATGGAAGTTCATTAATCACTTCCCTATCTACTATCTACTGTATAATTAAGTGGCGAACAACTTATTTAATTAAGCTTGTTATCAAGTTAAAGATACTTTTGATAGGACGAGGATATTTTCTCAATTTCAAATTAAGAGTGAGAAGCTCCTTTAGAAGTTCATTAATCACTTCCCCCTGACCCATCTACTGTATAATTAGAAAAATGCAACCGACCATATGATTATCTTTGTTTCAGGAAATTGTAATGCTATATATAAAATCAAGTCATACAATCTAACTAATATAACTGATATAACCTGACACGGCAGAGATTTATGGGTAAAAATGAAAATTAATGAAAGATTTTTTAATAAATGATATGATAACTATTTATTCAATGATTTTGTTTTACATCAGATTGTATGAGTTAGGTTATATAACTTGATTGTATATGTAAAATTATTTTTTGGAACAAATTAGCTACACTTAGTTGGAGCAATTCAAATTGTACGGGTGTGGATCTTTGGACTTGAAATCTTTAACACAAATTTCTAATAATTAATGTTACCTAATCCAATAATTCAAATATGTCATGACTTGTCATCATTAAATGAGACTTTTTTATTTTAAATCTTAACTATTGATTTAGATGAGATGAATGACTAAAAAGTTGTGTGAAGTTTTTATGTCAGTAGCATGTGTTAAAAGATCCTAACCCTTAGTGTTTTATCTTTTGTGAAACCATGCTCATGATCCTTGGTTTTATTGAAGCCTTGTTTATAGCAAAAATAAGTTGAACAGGATAAATGATGGTGTCTCTAATAATGGTATTGAATGTTGATCAATATGGCAGGATTGGGAGATCACAGCTGCTTCAGAAAAGCTGGCGGAGTGCCAAGAGACAATTCTAAACCTAGGGAAGCAGTTGAAAGCATTGGCTTCACCAAGGGAAGCAGCCCTTTTTGACAAGGTCGTCTCTACCCGTACAGACAGTACGCCTACAGACAAAATCAGTACCACAGCTGCCGCCACCCCGATTGCAACCTTACCAAAGAACAAGCTTAAAAACCAAAGGTCCTCGCTGCTCGATCAGATGATAGCAGAGGATTGCGCCAAAGATGAGGATCTTAACTCTCCTAAAACCAGAGGAAGTGATGCCAATTACACTTCCGCCATCATTGCCAAAGGGGCAGTAGAACCACTAGAAAAGATCCTTGATTTAGATGGAATTAAACACCAGAATGAGGATTCTGTAGGTAATTCGCTAGTGATTGTGCCCAGCAGAAAAGGGGCTGGTCGGAGTTTGTGGAAAAAGTTCTTCTGGAGAAAAAAGAAAGTTAAGAAAATGCCTCTTCCATTTGCCCCATCACAGAAGGTCATATAGAATAAAGCAATGACAGTGGTTGGTGGTCGGGGCTCGGTTCTTATGGCAATTGTTTGTAGGTCTGTTGCACACAGGAATGGAAACAATTAAGTTTTGGCTTTTGTTTAATCTTTCAGGAAGAGAGATTGCATCTTGTGGTGTGGTATACCTGAAAGCTAGATAACTGAGAGTATATATACCTGAAAGCTAGATAACCGAGAGTATGTGAGAAGTAAAAAATAAAAATAACAAAAACGAAAAAAGAGTTCACTGTTATGCAGTATGTGCATGTTGACTATCTGCACTTCCCAGTTTGGTGGCGGTTTTGTACATCAGTACATTGAATAAAACTTAGATGATTTTTTGTCATGTCTAGCACAATACATAGTCAAGTACGATAGGCAAATGACAAATGCTATGATGCTTTGTAACAAAGGCTTAAACTTGCTATAGACCCTGAAACAACTTATTATAATATCTTTTAGAAAAAAAAATTGAGGTATTTTTGTTATAATAATAATTATCAAGAAATATAATTTTCATATAATCTTTACACTCCATAAAGTGTGAATTTCTTATTTATGTTTCGTTTAAGAACTCATAGTATACATAATTTTTTAAGCAATTTAATTTTAAACTATTAGTTGATGTCTACGGTATTTCCATATTTATAATAAGAGTAATATCACTTCTTTTAATTTTCGACTTTGAATATAAAACTGTTTTTTATTAAAATTAGTTCATTAAGCTGAATGAATTTTAATCTCTTATTAATCTGAATAACCAAAATTTTAATTCTTGAACAATCTTAGTATCCAGGATCACTGAAAATACTCTAAACTAAAGTCACAACATAATTCGATTTAATTAAAAAATAATCAGGAGAAGAAATGACATTCAAGATCGCCATCATACATAGATCTCGTACTGACCCAAATCTCCCCTTAATCAATACTTAAAATCTCTGTACGACACAAACGTCGCAATATCAGGGAGTCCAGCCTCCTTGTAGCATTCAGCGACACGTTCCACAGAGTCATCCCAAGTACCTTCCACTGAAGCTAAATCCAACAAAAAAGCAGCTTCATCCAATGCAATCTGCAAATTTGAATTAACACAGATGGACAATAAGCTAACTGTAGTCTGGCTTTGTGTAAACAGTGACGAGACAAATTATTATTAGAAAACCTGAGCAGGTGGTTTCCCCTTGTTTAGATCTTTCTCCTTTCCCTCCTCTGTCAATTTTTCTTTAATATATTTAATTTGCTCATCCTCCCATTGTGCTATACTTGCCACTTCCTGAAGATAAGCTAACCATTTAATACCCCAAAGGAATAAAGTAAAAAAAAATAAAGATTAGAAAGGTGTAGGAGGTATAAAGAAAAGATGAAAAACAAATGTCCATGGTGACCATACATGGTACTTGCAACCCAGAGTCCACCATGGAGATTTTAGAGCTCCCCTGGCAGCATCTTTAGCTTCTAGATTACGCCCAACCCTAAAAAATTCACAGAAAGGTTCCTTAGCATATAAACCACCCATTTGTCAATTGAATTACTCAACATAAACCCTCAGAGATGGTAATGAGAGAAAGTTCCTACGAACTTCAGCAAAACCTGCGCATTGAATACAAAAGGCCGTGCAAAACCTGGAAAATTTTTCTTCTTTGTATAGAATTCCCCAGTCACCAAAGCTGAAACCTTTTCAAACATGCAAAAACAATAAACAATGTAAATTCACAAATCAAGCGGGTTTCAGAAACAATAGCAGAAATCAACTGAACCATACATGGTCTCCTTTTGCAAAATGGTGCATCACTTTTCGCTCTATGACATCTGGAAACAAACCAACCTGAAAGCATTGTTTGTCATTAAGATTTATTCAGCAGTTGATTTAAGCGCTATAGATATCAGTTTCGTACCTTTCTTATTAGATAGACATCTGTATCTGAAATCTGAGATTTAGCAAAGTCACCCCTTTGATAAAGTTTCTCCCCAGCTTCAGCCACAGCATCAAAAATCTTGCCACTGCTCTCCACGGAGTTGGCATCCTCTTCAACCAGGATTCTGTGAATAAATTGATCTACCTATAGATGAATGAGAAAATAGGACACAACATATGACATTTGGAAAATATGTGTGCCCTGTGAAATGCATTTATATGACTCAAATTTAAGTATAAAATCTACACATTCTTTACAACAACAGCGTACAACCATAACTTACATTTTTCGCTAGCAACGAAACTCCATGTTTATGGACCTCCACTATTGGCATCTCCATCCTGCAGTTATTGCAGGAAAGTAATAAAACAAATAAATAAATAAATAAGCCTGAAGGATCAGAAGCATATGATTTTCTCACCCAGGTGGAGCTGTTGGCCACCGCAGCAATGCAGTCACAGCACCTATTTACAATGAAATCATGCAAGGCTTTAGCTTTTGCAGTTCCCAGAAATAGAAAATGCCAGACATAGACAATAGTTTGCTGTACCTGAGCTACTTTTGGCCAGTGGAATTGCAAGGGGTATTAACCCTTGCTTAGCTCCAGGAGATATAATTGACTCACCTGTTACATTGTAATAGATAAGAATGGCTTCATCCATGGAATCTATTAATCATGAAAGCATTGACCAGGAAGCAAGTTAGTACATAAATATCACAGGCCAAATGTTGGTCAACATTTGGTATCCGTCCATATTCATGATGACAAACTAATCTCAGATCCAGAGTTGGTGGCTCCCTGGATGCTGATTTCTTTAGAGGATCTAGTTCACCACTTCATTTCACATAGGAAATTCGTGCTAACAATGCCAAGAAGGAAACAGCAGTACCAAGAATCAGATTGCACAAGCTCAAAGATAATAACGGCCTCTTTTCTCGTGATTTTTATGAAAAACAAACAGAGTAGAAGCAGCAAGTTTGAGGAATAATGCTTAAATTAATTAGAATGTTATACAAAAGTATCCTGCAAACATGGCTTGTCAATGGCCATTCATGGGTTTAATTCATCCTGTCAAATGGCAAAAAGTAATGCCAGGAGAAAAGAGCAAGACAAATAGCTAATTTTGTTCATAGATAAACATGATGTTTAGTTAATAGTATACAAAATTGAACTGCATAAGATAGTATCAAACTGATTGCTATATCTTACTACATGAACAAGACAACAAGAATGGTGAGAATGTCGAGCAGTGATTAGAGCTACCTCTTGCCTTGAGCAATCTTAACAAATGAGACAAGTACTGGGGAGGTTCGGTTGCAGCCACATCCTTCACGAAACTTATGTGGTCTGCAATTTCAAACCCACAACACAAATACGCAATCAAGGCTGATTATATATACATTAAATTACTAATATGATGAGATGATTAGTACTTTACCTGGAAACGAAGGTAAAGGGGAGGAGCACACAGAGAAGAGACGCGGCAGAATGTTGGCGCGTGGACGTCCGTACACCAATCCGCCGCCAATTTTCATTTCTTCGCTGAATCACAGCAAGTAGTGAGCAAAAGGAAATGCGTCACCCTACAGAATCGGAGGGTAAAGTACCAATCATCCGGTTCTGTTTTTATTTTTATTAAAAAAATTAATAAATGAATAGACTAATTAACCCAAAGATGTATTTACACAACTATTTTTGTAAAGGGTCGGCCTATTATGATTTAAATTTTTTAATTTAATTTTACGTATTTTAAGATAATTTTTTATTTTTTTAATCTAATCTTAAAAAAAATTATTGAGTTGGAATGAAAAAATTATATTTTAATTTATCTTTTCTATTTATGAATCATAATAAATCAATAATTATTAAAAAATATATAAAATTAAGAAAAAAATTTACACAACTATTTTTGTAAAGGCTCGACCTATTATGATTTAATTTTTTTGATTTAATGTTATACACTTTTAGATAATTTTTGATTTTTTTAATCAATTCTAAAAAAAATTATTGAGTTGGTATGAAAAAATTATGTTTTAATTTATCTTTTTTATTTATGGATCGTAATAAATTAATAATTATTAAAATATATATATAAAATTAAGAAAAAAAAAAGTTATAATGGTCTGATTCTTTTTAAAATGTTGACATTGAATTGGTAAAGTTGACTAATTAAGTTAAGTAATTTGAGAAAGATTTATTAAATAAATGGGGCGCCTCAGAGAAATTTGAGTGCAAATAGCCCCCACTCAAAATAAGTTTAATATTTTAAAATATTAACCGTTAAATATGTATGAATGAAATGGAAATTCTCATCAATTTTATTGTTGATTTCTTAATTTTATATCGAAACAATTCAAAAATTAAAATTGATAAATATGTTTCCACACACCGACCATGTATGTTTACCAATGAAATACATCATAAAATATCCGTATAGCTTACATTTTCAAATTCAATCAAATAACTCGTGGAAAATATTATAATGGACATAGACCATAATGTTTGACAAAAATATCAAAAGAAAAAAAAATCAAACTCGCTACCTAACAGTAATAATTAATTATATGTTTCCTTTGACAAAAAAATATTTTCTTTACAATGATTATGATAATTTTGTTTCATTTGAGCTTTTAAGATGATCATTTTTAATTACAGTAAAAACAATTTTGGAGACAATTTTGGTTTTTAGTACGTTCAATATTTTTTTAGATTGTCTAATTAAGTTATGGACGAAAATAGCCTTCCAATGAGATATTGAAACCCATATAAGAAAGTTTTTGATTGGTTAAATAAGTTTAATGAGAGTTACACTTGTGAATCTGTTAATCTGTTATGATTAATGGGTGAAATACTCGTTAACTCGTAACATTTGACAGATGAAAAACATGTCTAACCTGTTAATTTGTAATTGATTAAACAATTAAAAAAAATTGTCCAAATTTCATAACATCTCCAAATAAATTTAGTTATTTTCATAAGTTCTCCACTAACAATAGACGATTAAAAAGATTTTTTTAGTACTCTTTCATAAACAAAAAATGTGAACTATCAAGAATTGTGCGGATGATTTTGTGGTATTAATTTGTACGAACTCGTTAATAAACCTTATTATTTTCACACTGCAACTGGAGCTGCCCACCATGCTTACACGATCAGAGGAGATTCAAAGACTGTTAATATTCTACTTTAATTAATAGTTGGGAATTTAACCAAAATAACCCAAATTGAGGGGGGTATTTGAAAATAATCAACTCTTAAGATTTCTTTAATTTTTTTATCTATATCTATCTTTATGACCATTATACCCTTTCATATATAATATATAAAGGGACAATTTCAAATAGTACCATTGTGTTTTGGCATAATCTCAAGTAGAAAGCAAGTTTATCATTTTCATCAACAAGACCCTGAGGTTTGTTTTTTTTAATCAAGTGCTAATTTTAACCCTTAAAATACAGATTTACCCCTACTGAAATTTTTTTTTCTTAATTTTAACACAAATAAAAAATAAATAAAAAATAAACAAATTATAAATTTTTTTTTCCTTGTGTTTTAATTTCTTTCTGTTTGTCACCTTAATTAATTGCAAAGAGAGTGACACCACTTTAATTCCCACCTAAGGATCATTAGCCTCCATATATGAATATGTTCATGTCTATTTAAAAATTATTTATATTGTTATATTAAATTGAATTATTAAAATTTTAAAATAATGAAAGTATTATTCAGATTCACACATCCCCACCATTATTTTAAATTATACATATATGAAATTTAAGGTAGAAAAAAGCATAATTTTACTTTGTTTTTTGCTTTTTAATTGTGGTTGCCTGTGCTTTGGAAACGTGGAAACGCGACGTCGTACGCGTAGAAACATTGAAATATTCTCACTTTTCTTTTTGCTTTTTGGTTGGGCTTTGGAAACAAAACGTCGTACGAGTAGAAACTTTAAAATGTTTGTTTGCTTGGTTGGGGACCCACCTGCTCCAAATCATAATAATTGTTGCGTGGATCTCCGCCGAGCCAGCCAAATTCAGGTTTGTGTCTGTCTTGTCTTTGACGCTTATCAAAGTGGCGTGAATACTCTGGGCGTTAGGCTAAGATTAAATTGTTAGATATTTCATATATGAAATACAAATAAAGATCTTAAATTATCATGTTAATCACAAACAGTAATGCGGAATGTAAAACAATTAAAATGTACCTGAATCTATTGATAAGATTCTTTGTTGTCTACTTTATTTATTTTTGAGAGTAGGATCACCCTAACAACTATTCCTCAAGAGTGTCTCACGATGGTTAGAG